>MDKI01201903.1:0-27577 GCA_005239505.1 Nicotiana paniculata | reverse complement strand
AATAACCCCCATTAGGCACATACGACGTGTATTTTATCATTAAAACACATAAAATGCAAGGTACTTAATGCTTAAAATCATGAATTCTAGCCACGCATCATATACGCACATTCTAAGTTTGTTCTCCTTTTTAGGGACTACAACTACGTTTGCTAACCATTTGAGATATTTTACTTCCCGAATGGATCCTATTTTGAGAAGTTTGGCTACTTCGTCCTTGATGAATGCATGTTTTACCTCGGAATGGGGCCTTTTATTTTGTTTTACCGGTATGAACTTCGGGTCCAGGATCAATCTACGTGTTGTTATCTCCGATGGGATCCATCATATCTAAGTGGGACCAAGAAAAATATCCCATCTTATCAATAAGAAATTTAATGAGTTTTTTCCTGAGTTCGGGGGTTAACCCCGTACCCAGGTATACCTTTTGATCGGATAGGTATTTAATCAATATAACCTATTCCAGCTCTTCGAATATCGATTTGGTGGCGTCAGAATCTTCGGGGATAATGAAGGATCGAGGGATCCAGTAGTCGTCATCCTCTTCTTTCGTTCCCTGCTTTTCTAACTGAGTCGAGGCTGGTGGTTGTGGTTGCTATTTAGCCTCCTTTTTTCCTTTGACTTCTGATTCCTTTATTGTCGAAAGCTCCGATATCGGTATTACCTCATCGACCGCGAACATTTCTTTCGCAACGTGTTCTTCCCTATATACCATTCTCACTCCATCCGGTGTTGGGAATTTCAGCATTTGATGAAGGGTTGAAGGGACTGCCCTCATATTGTAAATTTAGGGTCTTCCGAGCAGGGCGTTGTACCTCATATCACCCTCGATTACATGGAACTTAGTTTCTTGAATAGTCCCATCTATGTTTACCGATAAAATGATTTCACCTTTAGTTGTTTCGCTGGCCATGTTGAAACCATTCAGGACCTGAGTTGCGGTTACGATTTGATCTTGTAGGCTGAGCTGCTCCACGACCCTCGATCGAATTATATTTGATGAGCTCCCTGGATCAATTAAAACATGCTTAACTTGAATTTTATTCATTAGGATAGAAATTACCAAAGCGTCATTGTGGGGTTGAGAGATCTCTTCTGCTTCTTCATCGTTGAATGATACAGTGCTTCTGGCACCTAATCTCGGGTTCATTTTTCCCTTGTAATGGATACGTTATTGCATTTGAACACGGGCCCTAGTGGAATATCGACCCCACCGACGGTCAAATAGATCACATGTTGTGGCTCTTCTTGTTTGTTTTTCTTGTTGGTGTCCCTTTCTCTAAAATAATTTTTGGCTCGATCGCTTAAGAACTCTCGAAGGTGGCCCTCGTTGAATAGACAAGATACCTCCTCCCTCAGTTGCTTGTAGTCTTTGGTTCTGTGGCCATGTGTACCGTGGTACTTGCATATCTGATGGGGTTTCTTTGGGAATGATCGATTTGAAGACGTTAGGGCCATCAAGTATCTTTAATTCTCCCAATGGCGGACACAATACCTGAAGCGTCGATGTTGAAGTTCTACTACGATAATCGTGGTGCCTCTAAGGGATCAACATGCTTCTCGAAACCACTTTTGCTCATGAGTTCTCGAGAGCTCTGCCCTCAATCGTTCCTTCGATCGTTTCGGAGGTGACATGCTCGTTGGGAGGAACGTCTTCTACACAAACTTCTTTCCATACCTTTCAAAATCGGCGGTGCCCACGATATTTGGTCAACCCGGGAGTTGTACATATCTACTTTCTTATCATTTGCCTCAATTTTGTTTTCTCCCGATTCAATCCATTTGATGAGCTCCTCGAGCATTTTTATAACGGCAGGGTCAGTCCCCGATTTACTGGCGTTTGACCTTTCTGGCACTGGTTCGGTCCAGCGGGCGATTTCTGGTTCAACTCCACTCGGTGCTCGATGTTGATTTTGTAGTTGTGCAATACCGGCTTGTTGAGCCTGTAACATCTCAAATATTAATTGGAGGCTGACTTTTCCATCTCCTCCGCCCTGCGTACCTCGATGTCACAACCCAAAATCCTCTGAAGGAGTCGTGATGGCACCTAGTCTCTAAGACTAGGTAAACCTAAAATTAACAGAAATAATGACAATATTTACTAACTTCGAACAATTCCGAAATAGAAATCTCTAAATAATTTATAATCCCAAAACCGGTAGTACAAGTCATAAGTCTTTCTAGGAGTAGTTATACAAAATGAATACATCATTGTAACAAAAGGAAACAATGGAAATAAGTACAATAGAAGGTGACTCCGAGACCTGCGAAAGCAGTAGCAGGTTTACCATGAGTCTCCACAGCAACGATCCGCACAGCTACTAACAATAAAATACCTGGATCTGTACAAAAATATACAGAAGTGTAGTATGAGCACACCATAGCGGTGCCCAGTAAGTATCAAGACTAACCTCGGTGGAGTAGTGATGAGGAACAGTCAAGACACCTACTGGTCTAATAAGTTGAACAAGATATGATAATAAACTAACAAGATAAAGATAACAAAGCAACACCAATAGCAGGAAGAAATCAAATTACAAACAGTAGAGGCGATAAGGGAAAAACACGGATGGTACCGAAAAGTAACCAAGTAAATTAACACCAACATAGTTGGGACACAGAAAAGTAAAAATGTGCTCAAACAAGGAAAACAGTGTTAACTCAACCAATCGCATCATTCCTAATACACATTTCCGACCATCCCAATACTCGAAATCCCATATCATAAATCTCAATTTCCAAACCCTTAGCACACATGGCACCTTGTGCCCACATATTTCCATCTCACTTTGCACAACAAAATTCACGTACTACCAGAACATAATATCCGCAACCAATGCAATTAAGACGCCCAAGGAGTCTCATTTATATAACATAAAATAAATTTTTAGTTTCTAAACCAATTAGGAAATCAGCAAGAAAAGAGGAAGTTATTTTTTTTTGAAATCATTTGAATGAAGAAAATACCTTTTTCAAAATAAAATACATCATCAAATAATCTATTGCCTTTAATATAGGTTTTATTAAATTAAAGTTAATAAAAGTTCCTTTTTAAGTAAGATCAAATCTCAAAAGGGTTAAGAAAATTTAATTGAGAAAATAACTGAAATAAAATATAATAATTATTGGAATTTGAATTATTGAAATGTATATATATATAAGGCGAATTCAAATTTAAAAGGTCATACAAAGTAGCATAATACTAATTCCTTTGTTTTAAATCACCATATTACTAACAACTTAGTAGGACAGGAGGAAATGATTCAACGTAGTAAATTTACTTTGAAAAATAATTCACTAGAGTAATAGTTTCAGGAAAAGAATTCAAGGAACAACGGCAAGTCAATAACTCAATGTCAATAACCCGATCGCAAAGCTCAGTGGAACCCGAAATACAAATTAACAAAGTCTTGTACAAATGAACTAGGGTCTTATCAATATTCAGTTATAACCAATCCCTAAGTGAAATGTAAAACAACCAAATAACTTGCTCAGGTAGAAAGGAACACATAAGTACATATATTGATGCGGCGTGCATCATGATCCCACCAATCCTCCTTTATTCCTCCTTAAAAATTACAATAACAATAAATAATATTAATATGTTGCGGCACGCAACCCAATCCCACCAGTCCTCCCTTATTGCTCCTCAATATATCACCTTTATTCCACCTGTTGCAGCGTGCAACCCGATCCCACATGTCCACCTTTATTACTCTTGTTGTTGCGCGCAAACCGATCCCACCAAGCATTAGTTTAAATCAACAACAACAACCAATCCACAACTCAATTACTAGAATTTCTACCACCAAGAGTATGAGTACACCGACAACAAGAGAATCACGTAAAAATCAAAGGAATACAACAACCTTTACAAAAACAACAAGACATGTAAGGCACGTGATAACTACACAGGTAATCGCAACAATTTAGACATGTAGCATATATGCACAGAGTCATAGAGAAACTCACAATTAAGAAGTAACAAAACAACAAGGAAGGCAATAACTTCAACTAAGGCAAATAAGGCCAAACAACGAGCAAGAGGTAAATAAATGCTAACAACATCATATAGAGTATGTGAGTGTACCATAACAATAAGATACCACATATTATGACAATTCGATCAAAGTCATGGAAAAAGGCTAGACAATCTAATTGGTCAACACCACATATAAACTGTGTACCCACTCGTTACCTTGCGTACACAGCTTTCATAGCATATCCTACTCCGGGAAGCCCTCGTCTCTAGACTTGGTCTCCAAAATCTCCGAATCTAACCATGATCATATTAATACCATCAACATAGTCTAACGAAGCGAATTCCACAATAAAAACTACAAGATATGCCAAAAATCCGAAATCGACCAAAACCCGACCCCTGGGTCCACATCTCGAAACAAGTCAAAAATGATAGAATTAGAAACCTATTTCTCTCTCGAGTCTAACCATATAAAATTCGTCAAAATCGAACTCCGTTTGGTCCCTCAAATCCTCACTTCTAACTCTACAAAACTCAAGCCTAACTCCCTCAATTTCACTTTGAAATCATCAATCAAACCTCAAAAATAAAGATGGATTCATGAAATATAACCAAAACCGAGTAGAGAACACTTACCCAATCCATAGGGTGAAAATTGCCTCCAAAATCGCCCTAATCCCAGCTCCCCAACTCAATATATAACCGAATGAACAAACCCTTGTTTTATATATTTTTCGGCCAGCTATTCTGTCTCGTTTCTCCTTCTAAACGATCTCGAAACTCGCTTTTTATGCCTTCAATGGATTCCTTGTGAAATTCTAGTCAAGTTAGGCTTTTGAATCACTCAATTTGACCTTATAATGAAGGAGATATGTTGGTTTCAATATTTGCCAATAGTGCAGATTTTTAAATACGCCGCCAGTGTCAATTCCATAATTAATCTGAAAAATCTGACTACCTAATTCTTAGTAAAATTACCATAAAATCCTCATACGATGTCCAAATTTGACGATTCTTTTTTTCTACGAGTCTGTAATTACGATACGGATCTAATGCTTCAATCAAAAAAGAAATCGGAGCTCATTTGTTCAATATGATATCATTTATGCTTGAAGAAACGGCGCTGAAACATATCAAATCAACTCGGAATGAACTCAAATTTTGCACACAAGTCCTAATACATCATATGTAGCTACTTGTGCCCCCAAACTATCGAGCAAAGTGCAAATTCTCAAAACGACCAGTCGAGTCGTTACATTCTTCCCCACTTAAACATATGTTCGTTCTCGAACGTGCCAAAAGTTGTTCCAAAGCCATCAAACCAATGCATGAGCTCACCATGCATACACCCGGGGGTGATTTCCCATCACCTAAACCTATGTAGTACTGACAACGCAATTTAACCGAAGACCTCACTTCATCCTTAGTCCATAACCTTAGAACATAACCAAATCTCAACATTTGAAATTCATCATAGGACTCGGATCTCGCATCATCTCACTATATAACCTGAACAAGACAAAACGAGCCATAATTCCAACCCAGGGTAAAATCACACGATGTTCCACACAACTCAAATGCCCTAGCAATAACTTCTGGCCACCATAGTTGCCCAAATAACATTATGGACGTCGGCAATACACTTCACATTGAATAGAACCTTGTTCCGGACCTCCACAACGCTGCCCATGATAAAGAAACATGCAGGGACTCATAACCGCCCATGCAATCAACAAGTCAAGAAGCTCTCTCGTCCGTCAAGGGCCATTGCCCAAATCTTAGCAAAAACAGCCTCATACTTCCAAACACTCCTCACCCCTAATACGATAGTGCGAATCTCAGGTCTAAGAACCTCATCTCAGACAATACAAGCATCACAACTAACAACTCATCACGAAACCACACAGATTCTCATGCCATACAGCTCGTACACCAACTCAGCAATAACTCAGTTATGTAGTATAAATAGAAGGAAAGCAAGGTATACGGATTATCTAACAAGTACAACATGTGTAACAACAAAAGTACAGTTTCATTAAATCATCCCACAGAGGGAAAACAAAACACTAAATAACAAGGAAAGGGTATCCCACATAACATCCGCTGCGGCATGCAGCCCGCTCCCAGATACTCATCAAGCCAAAGTGCTCGGTTTCACTGATCACATGAATATTGATATCAAACACAATAGAGTGCACAAGTATAATTGTGGGAAAATGAATAAAATTAACAAAACATGGAAGAAAGCAAGCACAACTAAGGTGCAATGAACCAGTCAACATCACGAGGACCATTTCGCCCACATCGCCATAAGGCATGAACTGAATTACAACATGCATGGAGAATAATCATACAACCTCACAGCCCATTACGGCATAAGAGAATAGCACATAACATAGACCAGGGGCACAAATAATATCCATTCTGCCTGGTAACATAATCGTGATAACAATCTCACAAGAGCACCCAAACTTACATATTCTCGTTGAGCTTTCAAATAGCCCCCAACCCAAATCTTGATCATTTCCAAATAGGTAAATATCCTACCAAAAGTCCATAGAAACCTGTCGATAATGTATGCTATCAGTTACCCCATTCTCAACATGCCTTCACAATCTGCATAAAAGAAATAGCCCGTATATGGGGACATCTAGCCCCAAAACCTTAGGAATACCGAAATTTACATACCTGAACTCAACTACGCTAATCGAATGGCTGATGCATCACTCACACCCCATCATTTTACTAGAGCACCCATATAGATTTTTCGGCCACGTAACAAAACCTGAACCTCAAAAGCCTCAAAACCCAGTAATCACCATGCCACTAGCCACGCACCCGCAAACCAAAACTCAAGGGTATTTCCTAAAATGCACATTCTTCACATATGATATCCAATAACACCAACCTTCTATTAACTTCTGATATCCATCCAGGAGAAAACCATAATGTACAACATATTCCTTATGCCCATAGCAGCCAGCCGACTCAAGCCGTTGCTGAAACCATCAAGAACTCTCTGAGATCCATCCGCACACAACTAAACCATTAGGAACACATCTTCCCAACTCAATCGAGCCACATAAACTGTCCAACCCAAGAATAATACCACAAATGTCGGTAGGTAATTCCCATTCAAAAAAGACCAATTACTTCAATTGCTATGCTGACCCAATACCACAAAGCTGACCCATTTCTTCAGTTACTCCTAGTCTTTCCTCTGAGGTAACACTTCTCCCTATCGATACACAACTACCCTAACCAAAACTCATTGCAGAAAATCCTAGTACAAGCCACGCAACCCAGCAACTCATAAACCACTGTATCTCCCTTGAAGCACCCCATGATTCCCCGACCGAGATGCCCACGCTGAATAGACCTTCTATGAATCTGAAGCTATTTCTCTGACCCCATTTTGACACTGAAATGAAAATACATTAATGGCGTAGAAACACCATAAGTCCCAACATCATCCCATGAAAGATCTCATATCTTAGTCATATACAAATTTCGGGAACCTTCTAATACCATCTATATACACTTCTTAGGCCAAAATTGAGGTAACACATGACTCTGCAATCTGAATGCCGCTAGTGGACTCCCCCACTTGGCCCGAAGCCATAGAGAACAACATCTGATGATCTGCAAAACTAACCTTCACAGCTCGACAACACCAATCACAAGGTACTCAATTCATCCACTAAGCGCATATCCATTCTCGTGAATGTCAAACAAGCTTCCTTCAGTGCCTTGAATGACAATATGTACCTTCCACTGAGTAAAAATCCCATATGAACCACATATTCTCCAATACCACCAACTATCCTCAATCAACATCCACCTCGTGACCCTACCATAATCTCGATGACTAGTCAACCAATTAAACCTTCCCAAGCTCGTACTCATCCACCAGATGCCGGAACCCACTGCACCTCCATGTGAACAACTGAATAGTCTCTCAATACCCATGTATATTCAATTTGGACGACACGTTGAGACAATGTCTGAGCATCCCTTACTCCCCCGTAGCCCGTCTGTAGCATCACGAACCATTGGCGCATAGTGGACACTGAGAGCGCAATATCATACATGAGTGAATGTAAAGGAACATAAGTTATATGCTTCGAGCTGAATCAATATCGTACGATAAAGAATGAAAGAAGGGAGATTATCCTAATAGTTATGTACCCTCTCGAAGATAACTACAGACGTCTCCGTATCGATCCACAAGACTCTGCTAAACCTGCCTATGACTTGTTGCACCTATGAACCTAGAGCTCTGATACCAACTTTTCATGACCCAAAATCCCTCCGAAGAAGTCGTGCTAGCACCTAGTCTCTAAGACTAGGTAAGCCTAACATTAACAGAAATAATGACAATATTTACTAACTTCGAACAATTCCGAAATAGAAATCTCTAAACAATTTATAATCCAAAAACCGGTAGTACAAGTCATAAGACTTTCTAGGAGTAATTGTACAAAATGAATACATCACTATTCCAGAACAAAAGGAAACAATGGAAATAAGTACAATAGAAGGTGACTCCGAGACCTGTGAACGCAGCAGTAGGTTTACCATGAGTCTCCACAACAACGATCCGCATAACTACTAACGATCAAATACCTGGATCTGTATAAAAATATACAGAAATGTAGTATGAGCACACCACAACGGTGCCCAATAAGTATCAAGACTAACCTCGGTGGAGTAGTGATGAGGAACAGTCAATACACTTACTGGTCTAATAAGCTGAACAAGATATGATAATAAACTAACAAGATAAAGATAACAAAGCAACACCAATAGCAGGAAGAAATCAAATTACAAACAGTAGAGGCGATAAGGGGAAAACACGGAGGGTACCGAAAAATAACCAAGTAAATTAACACAAACATAGATGGGATACAGACAAGTAAAAATGTGCTCAAACAAGGAAAACAATGTTAACTCAACCAATCGCATCATTCCTAATACACATTTCGACCATCCGCATCCTTGAAATCTCATATCATAAATCTCAATTTCCAAACCCTAAGCACACATGGTACCTTGTGCCCACATATTTCCATCTCACTTTGCACAACAAAATCCACGTACTACCTAGAATATAATGTCTGCAACCAATGCAATTAAGACGCCCAAGGAGTCTCATTTATATAACATAAAATAAATTTTTAGTTTCTAAACCAATTAGGAAATCAACGAGAAAAGAGGAAGTTATTTGTTTTGAAATCATTTGAATGAAAAAAATACCATTTTCAAATAAAATACAATATCAAATAAGCTATTGCCTTTAATATAGGATTTATTAAATTAAAACTTAATAGAAATTCCTTTTCTTAGTAAGATTCAATCTCAAACGGGTTAAGGAAATTTAATTGAGAAACTAATCGAAATTAAATAAAACAATTATCGAAATTTGAAATATTGAAATGTGTGTATATATATATATATATATATATATACGGCGAGTTCAAATTTAAAAGGTCATACAAAGTAGCGTAATACTAATTCCTTTATTTTAGATCATTATATTACTAACAACTTAATAGGACAGGAGGAAATGATTCAACGTAGTAAATTTACTTTGAAAAATAATTCACCAAAGTAATAGTTTTAGGAAAAAAATTCAAGGAACAACGGCAAGTCAATAACTCAATGTCAATAACCCCATCCTCTAAGCTCAGTGGAAGCCGAAATACAAATTATCGAAGTCTTGTACAGATGAACTAGGGTCTTATCAGTATCCATCTATAACCAATCCCTAAGTGAAATGTAAAACTATCGAATAACTTGCTCAGTTAGAAAGGAACGCATAAATACATATATTGATGCAGTGTGCATCCCGATCCCACCAATCCTTCCTTATTCCTCCTTAAAAATTACATTAACAATACATGATATATATATATATATATATATATATATATATATATATATATATATATATATATATATATATATATATATATATATATATATATATATATATTGCAGCGTGCAACCCCGTCCCACTAATCCTCCCTTATTCCTCCTTAACAATTACAATAACAGTAAATAATATTTAATATGTTGCAGCGCGCAACCCGATCCCACCAGTCCTCCCTTATTGCTCCTCAGTATATCACCCTTATTCCTCTTGTTGCAGCATGCAACCCGACCCCACCTATCCACCCTTATTACTCCTGTTGCGGCGCGCAAACCGATCCCACCAAACATTAGTTTAAATCAACAACAACAACCAATCCACAACTCAATTATCAAAATTCCTACCACCAAGAGTATGAGTACACGACAACAAGAGAATCACGTAAAAATCAAAGGAATACAACAATCTTTACAAAAACAACAAGACATGTAAGGCACGTGATAACTACATAGGTAATCACAACCATTTAGACATGTAGCATATATGGATAGAGTCATAGAGGAACTCTTAATTAAGAAGTAACAAAACAACAAGGAAGGCATAACTTCAACTAAGGCATATAAGGCCAAACAATGAGCAAATGCTAACAACATCATATAGAGCATGTAAGTGTAGCCTAACAATAAGATACCACATTTTATGACAATTTGATCAAAGGCATGAAAAAATAATAGACAATCTAACCGATCAACACCACAAATAAATTGTGTACCCACTCACCTTGCGTACACAACTTTCACATATCGAGATAGCACAAGTGACTCAATTCCTAATAGGTGGTTTCCCCCACACAAGCTTAGGCAAGATAGTTACCTCAATAGCGTAAAATCTTACTTCGGGATGCCCTCGTCTCTGGACTTGGTCTCCAAAAGATCCGAATCTAACTATAATCATATTAATACCAACAACATAGGCTAACGAAGCGAATTCCATAATAAAAACTACAAGATATGCAAAAAATCCAAAATCAGCCAAAACCCGGGCTTTGGGCCCACATCTTGAAACCAATAAGAAATGATAGAATTAGAAACCTCGCTCTCTCCCGAGTCTAACCATATAAAATTTGTCAAAATCGAACTTCGTTTGGTCCCTCAAATCCTCACCTCAAACTCTACAAAGCTCAAGCCCAACTCCTTCAATTTCACTTTGAAATCATCGATCAAATCCCAAAAACGAAGATCAATTCATGAAATATAACCAAAATCGAGTAGAGAACACTTATCCAATCCATATGGTGAAAATCGCCTCCAAAATCGCTATAATCCGAGCTCCCAAACTCAATATGACCGAATGAACAAACACTTGTTTTATATATTTTTCTGCCAGCTATTCTATCTCGTTTCTTGTGCCAAACGATCTCAAAACTCACTTTTTATGCCTACAATGGATTCCTTGTGAAATTCTAGTCAAGTTAGGCTTTTAAATCACTCAATTTGACCTTATAATGAAGGAGATATGTTGGTTTCAATATTTGCAAATAGTGAAGATTTTTAAATACGCCGCCAGTGGCGATTCCGTAATTAATCTAAAAAATCTGACAACCTAATTCTTAGTAAAATGACCATAAAATCCTCATATGATGTCCAAATTTGATGATTTTTTTGCTACGGGTCCGTAATTACGATACGGATCTAATGCTTCAATCAAAAAAGAAATCAGAGCTCATCTGTTTAATATGATATCATTTATGCTTGAAGAAACGAAGCCGAAACATATCAAATCAACTCGGAATGAACTCAAATTTTTCACACAAGTCCTAATACATCATATGAAGCTACTTGTGCCCCTAAACTATCGAGCGAAGTGTAAATTCTCAAAACGACCGGTCGAGTCATTACACTCGACCACCAGTTCGGCCTTGTCTGCATATGTTTCCTTCGGGATCAGCCCCAAATTTGCATTTAGGACGATGTGCGAACTGACGTCGAATGGATCGGAAATTGGTGCCCCTCGAGATCATCCTGAAGCACCTTGACCCCTGGGGCAGCTGCATTATCATTTTTCCCATGAAATTTGAGGCCGTTGTCACCATGTGTGGGTGTTGTTTGCGAGTTTGACGTGTTTTAATCTCGAAAACAAAAATACTTACAAGAATAAGCGCAAAGTAGTGTGTGTTATCAGAATCGATATTAAGCAACCACTATTATACTTAGCCCCAGGGTGGGCGCCAAACTGTTTACCCTAAAATTTGGATAACAATTAAACTTATATTGTGGTTTTAAGGATATATGATTTTACTCAACACCAATTGATAAATATGTAGATAAATGTAGAATTAAATTATAAATAAATCAAACCAGTATGCAGACATAACTCAGCCTTCGAGTCGAAGTACACTCGAATTGATAAGTGCAAGAACAGTTAAAAGATAGAACAAATTGATGAACAGTAATGTAAGCGAGAAAGAAAGAATTGTATTGCTTTGATCTCTGTGAATAATGATACCTTACAAATGATTAGAACCCTCTTTATATAGTAGAGGAATTCTACTTATGGTATAACTCAATTACATAAGGAAATCACATAATTATCTAATTAACCGCTTCTGATTTGATCCGTTTCGAGATTTACGCCGCGATCCTCGACCAGTCACAGATATCTCGCTCTTCAGTTATTAGGCCATCTCCGATATCATTCGGTGTCTGTCTCTCTTGGCTTCAACTGTTACCAACTCGATCTCGAAAGAGATTTCGATTTCGGACTCGATGCCTCAGCTTAGCGATTTAGTCGAAACCGACCTTCGATGCAATATTCCGGTTTCAATCAAATAGTGAAATCGGGTGGCCCCGATTTCAATCGTGTACAACTTTACTGATCTGAAATTAAAGTGAAGATACATATTACTCAGCCATAATTAAATGCTTAATAAATATATATAGGAATTACATTTATTAATTTAGCGTAAATAGTAAATTTTTGCAACCATAGCAACAATACCTGCAATTACAATAATAATATATCTATTTACATGTGGGGTTTGGAAAAAGTAATGCATACGTATTACAAGAGCAAAGACATAACAATACCTGCAATTAATAGTGCTGGTTTGCCCACGTGAGGGGTTTGACATTATTGTGTTTTTGCTTCGTCCACGCTCCATTAGGATAATGACTGAATGAGATACTTCATTGGTTACATATTTGAATTTATGGTGTCTCCCTTTTATTTTATTTTTTAGTGTAAGTACTGTTTTGCCCTATTTTTAGCAATGAGAGTTTATTATATTTTCACTTGCATTGTAGTCTGTACACTGTTTCCTCAATGTTTGGTGTTTTTTAAAGTTATAAATAAAGGAAATCATTTCCAAAGACACAATGTGGACAAAACTATAACTTAGGCTCATTCATTATACAAACATGAAAATAGTAAATTGATGGTAACGAAACCATAGAGGCTGTAGTGGATAGCAAGTATTCAATCCCTTCATTTTCTATACTAAATCGAAAAAATAAAATTTTTTTTTCTATTTTATCCTTATCATTAACTACTTATTCTCAAATTATTTCCTAATACTTTTAGAAATACTATCATTATTATGAGTAAAATTATAAGATATATATTTCATTTATTGTTTTTTAAGGGGCATAAAAAGTCCAAAATAGACAACTAAAAGTGAACGGATGGAGTACTTAACAACAATAATAACAATATATCTAGTATGATTCTACAAATGGCATCTAGAGAAGATGCATTGTACATAGACTTTACTTCTACGAAATTGTTTCCAATAAACTTTCGGTTAAAAAAAAAACGTTTTCAAAATAAGTTGGATGATAAGTACTAATTCATCTTAATTATATGTTTCTTATTTGAGCTCTGTATATAGAGTCATCTTTATTAGACAATGCTTCCCCACCCCCTCCAGGGGCCTCTCCTCCACTCCCAAACATGAGACTTCTAGGGTCGTTTTAGATTTAATCGGACTTTAATACGGATATCGATACTGAACGAAAATCTAAAAGAATAATAAAAGGAAACCATTTTCAAAGACACAATGGGAACAAAACTATAACGAAGGCTCATTCACTATACAAAACATGAAAATAGTAAATTGATGTTACTTTATAGAGTAGCTAGTGACAAGTGATTGAGTGAACATTACTTGCACTCCGATTGGGAAAAAAGCATAGACTTTTGCTTTTGTTCCTTTTCTACAAAAAGCGTAAGGTGGAATATTTATTTCTTTCTCTTCACTCCCTCGACCTAACAGTATCATCTACTCACTTATAACACTCATTCAAATAGTTAAAATATGTAGGGAATTAGCATTTTTAGTTAGTTGGCTGGTATCCGGTATCTGTATTGAAGCTCGGTTAATATGATTTTATGCCGTACAAGGCTTATGATAGGAGGAACTGTTCCCTATCTGAAATTTTTTTCATTCTCATAGCTCGAACCCGAGATCCTCCGATCACACATATTTGACCTTTTTGGAAAAATGATAATTTTTTGAGATATTAGAAAAACAAGAAATCACTTACATTATTTATCACTTTTTTTTCAAATTTACCCTTACTATTCTAATTACCGGAATGTTAGTTATGTAAGACGTTTAAGAGGAGATAAGGGGTATTTTAGACAAATACTCCTTCAAAGTATTAAGCATCTTCTTAAGAGTCGTACGAAAATCTTAAAAGAAAAATAATATGAACATGTGGTCGTAATTCTACTAAATTCAACATCTATTCTCATGAAGGAGATGTAAATTGGTATGATTTGATGTAAATACTCGTGACAGATACGCTTTTATCATCATACCTTAGAGGCCGTTTGGACATAAGAATTTTTTCACTTTTTTTACGAAATCAGTGTTGGTGATAAAACTTTCAACTTTCATTTGAAGATGAATTTTGGAATTTTTCGAAAATTTGAAAAATTCCAAAAAGCAATTTTTTAAAATTTTCACTCACAAAACTTCAAAATTAACCCTAAACTATATTCATGTCCAAACACAACTCTAATTTTTAAATACCATTTTCACTTGAAAAAAAATTTCACCTTACTTTGAAATTTTACAATTCTTATGTCCAAACACCCACTTACATAGTGGAGTAGTCACATACAATCAAGGTTGATCAGTTGAATACTCTTCATCGAAAAATTATATAGTATTAATAATCAAAAATTACTTTTTATAAATATATATATATATATTAAATCTTGAATACGCTTAACGAAATTCTTGATGTCGCTACTGATCTTACTGCTACCATCCCAGATACGTGCTGCCTGCTACCATTCAATATTGTTGGTTACTAGAATAGTAGTGAAAGGTAAATAAGGTAAAATACATGATCAGTTAAAGTATATAGGACAAGAAATCAGCAGCTAGCAATATCTGAAAAAACTTTGTATTATGATGGTGCAAGGTTAGTTCATAATATAAGAGGGAGCTGAATTTTAGTACTGATATGAATAGACTGAACTGAAGGGTGGGATCCATCAGCTTCTCTTTTAAATGTCCTTGTGTTCAGTCCTCTGTAGGTCTTGTTTCTTCATACACAACATTCATGTCCCTACACAAACAACCCCTTATCCCTCCACTTCCACCAGCGGCGGAAGCAGAATTTTTCACCTAGGGGATTCAAAGAACATAAAAAAATTAAACATGCGAAGAAGTTAACAGCTCGTTTGGATGGTTGTTATGTGTCGTTTTATAATGTATTGTGTCGTACTATATTGTACTGTATTATATCGTTTGATAAATACGATGGATGGATAGATTGCGTCGTTTGCCATCGTTTCATGATATCACGCATCAACAATATGTAGAATACACTTGCAATATTATAAGAAAAAATTATGATACAGGATAAAGTTATTATATAAAAAGGCAGGGTAAATGATAAAATAATATTATTTAATAATAATGAACGGAGAGATGGAGAGAAAAAGACAAGGTAACGAAGCGACCACACCAAATCGATATTTGAAATTTAGAGTTGGGCGTTTGGACATAAAAAAATGTAAAATTTTAAAATAGGGGGAAAAAAATTTCAAGTGAAAATGATATTTGAAATTTAGAGTTGTGTTTGAACATGAATATAATTTTTGGTTGTTTTTGAAGTTTGGTGAGTGATTTGAGTGAAAGTTTTGAAAAACAGCGTTTTGGAGTTTTTAAAATTTTCAAAATTCATCTTCAAGTAAAAATTGGAAACTTTATGAACAAACACTGATTTCTAAAAAAATGAAATTTTTTTGAAAAAAAAAAAATTGCTTATGTCCAAACGGCTCTAATTAGAGAGACAACTGGCTGAACATACGCAATAATATTTTTACACCTATGCATGACTCCTTTTGTCTGGGTAAGTACTTAGCTGCTCTGACCTAAAGTACTATTATAGTATTAGAATGCCAAAACATTGGATTTTTGAAAAACGTATTACATATATTAATTTGTGCCGTATAATTCCTTTTCCTTTTCTCAAGAGATCGAAAATCAGGTTGTTTTTTTAAAAGATTGAGATATATAATGCCAACCTAAAAACAGCGATGAAAAATAATTTTTCGTTAAATAGCCTCGAGAAGGTATTAGCCAACAGGATCGGGTCAAGTTGGAGGGGCAGAGAAGAAAATATTGTGCACGTTTTTTTTCCTTCTTCCCTTAGCTTTTGAGGAAAGGGTAAAGAAGAAAACATCCTTCGTGCAAGTTTTTTTTTTTATGGGTTTCAGTGTCTTTACTAGTAAGGGTGGCTCTTCGACCGAGAACGTATGATGGTAGGAATACGACTTCGAATCAAATTATCCATGATAATCTTAAAAATTAAGTTATATCATGTTGAAGAATGAGTCAGCGACTCATAGGTAGTGGCTTGATTAAGGGAACCCCGGAGCCGTAGTGAAAGCAATCTTCATAGGATAGTTGTCACTGCTTATGGACCTATCCATGATCAGGATGAAGCATGGTGAAACTAAGTAGAGGTTCGGACTGACCGTTGTTCAAGAATCGGCGGATGAATTGTGGTTAGGGGTGAAATGTCACTCAAACCCAGAGTAATTGACAATGTAAACAATCTTTTTACATTATCAGTGAATTTCAAACTGAAGTAATCTATTATATGAGTTTTTTAATACCATCAACGTATAAAACTTAAAACTCTAATATTATAATTGCATACTAAGTAGTAATAAGAAATAATTATGCTACTTAATAGACTCAGAAATACAAGTTGAGAGATACATTTTACTAGAAAGAATCAATAATACAAACAAACCTAGTACCTAAACAAAGAACAATAAATGATACAAAGCCATAGTACACAAGAGAAACATAAGAAAAAATGACTTCATCACTTCATATGAAGCTTCAGATTTCTTCAATGGCATAGTTATAGAACTATTTTTGTTTCTTCCACATATATTAACTCCAAGATAAACTCCATTTGCTTCAGGTGGATTAAAACAAAGCCCTGGATTTCCACTTAAGTCCAAATTCCTACCAAGCCTTTTCAAGAAACTTGAATTGAATGGAACAACACCATCCAAAAAATTTCTGCTCAAATTCAAGTGATACATATGTGAAAAACTAGAAAATAAAACTGGGATTTCGCCCGTTAATCGATTGTTTTGTAATGACAATGTGCTTAAATTCAAGAGTTTTGAATAACTTGATGGTATTTTTCCTGAATAACCAGAAGTTGAAAGTCTCAATTCTTGAAGTTTTTGTAGTTGACTGAACTCTACTGGTAATGGAATGAACATTGGATTATCATCCATAAGAAAATATTGCAAACTCTGCAACTTAGTTAAACCTTTAGGAAAATTCCCACTTAATTTATTGTTACTTAAAGCCAAGAAAATCAAAGAATGTAGATTTTCTATGCTCTCTGGAATTTTTCCAGTGAATGAATTGGAGCTTAAGTCAAGCTTTTGAAGTGTACTAAGTTGGCCAATTGTGTTAGGAATTGGACCAATGAAATTGTTGTAGCTCAAATCTAAGCCAACAAGATTTTTAAGATTACCAATTTGGTCAGGAATTTTGCCTGTAAGCTTGTTGTAGCTTAAATCAACATGTACAAATGAACTCAAGCTAAAGATTTCTAAAGGAATTTGACCAACAAGATTGTTTTGTGACAAAGTGAGAATTTGAAGTGACTTTAGTAGTGATATTTGAGGTGGGATTGAGCCAAAAAGTGAAGGATTTGATCTTAGACTAAGTTGTTGGAGTGAAAGGCCAAGAATTCTTTTTTCTGGAAAAGAGATTCTTGTTTTGCTATATGTGAAACATTGTATAAAGAAAACAGATTCAAGATTTGGGAGTTGAAAAATTTGTGAAGGGAAAGTTGCTGTATTTTTGCATGTTGGATTTGGATGTGTACCAAAATCAAGCCTAGTAACATGAAACATGTTATCAATATTACTGTTTTTGCACTCTATTCCAAGCCAAGATGAACTTTGTTTACATGGATTTGGATGGGAAATTCTCCAATTTTGATCAGAGGACATGGATTCCATAATCTTGAAAAGAGTTTCAAGTTCATGGGATTCCATGTTAGTAATTGTCTGTGGGAGATTCTTCTTATTTGCATGTTGATTGGTTGAGACAGAAGGGATAGAAAGAAATGAGAAGATGAACATGAGGAGTAGAAGCAGAGGAAATAATGAGAGTGAAAATGGACACATTGTGTTAAAGTCTGTGAAGTTCTCATCAATTGTTGTAGCTCTATTTGGTTTTATGTATAGAATCAATTTTTGCAACAACTGTCAGCAGGGTATTGAAGGGTAGTTTTGGAGCAACCGTAAAATCGTATCGGTGAAATATATAGGTCACGAGTTCGAGCGAGGTAAACATTCACTAATACTTACATTAGGGTAGGATGTCTACATCATATACCTTGAGATGCGACCCTTATCTGAACTCTGCATGAACGCGAGATGTCTTGTACATCGCTTTTTTTTTTTTTTTGTTGGGGGTGGGGTGGGGTTAGGTTGAGTTTGAACCGAAGAAAAGTGACTGAAATGACAGGTGGGAAGTGGGGACATTATCATATTGAGTGAGAAATTGAAACCTAAGGTAGGGTCATAGGACATTTGAATCCATGGGAGGAGACAGAAAGAAAGAGGAGATGTTGGAAAATATCAATGCATATGTATTTCATTGGAGTTCAAATTTTATATAGTATACTCAGACCTTTGTATAACACTATCCTTATATAATAATATCTTTTTTTAATAAAAAAGGCAAGTTTTTTCGGAGCCAATCTTTATGTTATGTTATAATATATATTCTCTATAACAACACTTTGCTATAACATCTAAAAATATTCAGAATAAACGGGGTTGTTATAGAGAGATTTGATTGTAATGGGTCTGTTTGGTATGTGAGATAAGGGATAATAATTTTGGGATTAGATGCGAGATTATTTTATTTTGCATTTGGTTGAATTTTTGAATCCGAGATTAGTAATTTCAGGGTTAATTTATACCACATTATAGCGTTATTCTATTCCACATTGAGGTTGGGATAATAATCCCCGGATTACTAATTTTGGTATAAAACACTATAATAATAAAGATGTCCTTCTCCAACACTCTTCCCTCAAAGTCCTTTAAAAAATCTAAGGTTAAAATTGAAAATAAAATTTATCCGGGCTTATTTAGTATAAACTAAATATATATTGATATTATACCTCGTATATTTCATTTTTAGTCCAATGAAGTAAGCATCTATCACTAAAATATATCCACAAAATAATCTCATCAACAATTAATCTTCATATTATAATCCTGTCATTATAATATTAAGATAATTTATTCCTCAAACCAAACAATCCCTAGTGGTGTAAAAATATTTACATATTCAGATTTTTATAAAGTAATTATATGTAAATTTTATGGCAAACACTAATTTCTAATCCTTGTTAGTGTTTTTTTTCATTTCCCTGAATACAATACGAAACATCTCAAAGACTCTCCAAATTAATATATAAAAAAAAGACACATATATTCGTAATTTCACTTATATGGAAAAGTTATGAAATTCAAAATACAAATTGATATACAACATATCCAATTGAAACATAAACAATTTAGTAAATAAAGAAAATCTCTGTTGTTGTTGGTAAGGGAAGAGAATTCTGAAATATTCACTCGTTTCTTCAGTGTTTCTTTGCTTCTCTTTCCGCCTGAAAATATATCAAATTCACAATAAGAATTGTAAAATTCCAAAACATAATAAATTTTTTTTCAAATGAAAATGGTATTTGACAATTAGAGTTGTGTTTGGACATGAATATAATATTGGGTTATTTTTTAATTTTTGCGAGTGATCTGAGTAGTGAAAATTTTGAAAAATAGCTTTATGAAGTTTTTCAAATTTTCGAAAAAAATTCAAAATTCATCTTCAAGTGAAATTTGAAATTTTATGGCCAAATACTGATTTTAAAAAAAGACAAAAATTTTTGGAAAAAAAAATGAAATTTTTTTTATGTCCAAACGGGCTCTTAGTGGGCGTTTGTACATAAGAATTGTAAAATGGTATTTGAAAATTAGAATTATGTTTGGACATAAATATAATTTTGAGTTGTTTTTTATTTTTGCGAGTGCTCTAAGTGAATTTTGAAAAACGGTTTTTGAAGTTTTCAAATTTCGAAAAATTCTAAAATTCATCTTCAAATGAAAAGTGAAAATTTCTGGCCAAACACTAATTTTTTTTGTAAAAAAAAAGTGAAAATTTCGAACGGGCTCGTTAGACCAAAACACGTATATAGATATTGATCGTATAAAAAATATTTCGTTCTTCAGTAATATACTGTCAGTGTATAGAAATTAAACTGCTTCGTACCGCTTTGACGACCTTATCAAAAGCATCTGGTCCATATTTTTCTATATATCTCTCAACTGCTTTTCTTGCATCTAAGCTCATCAGTTGAAGAGCTTTCCTTTGGTTTTCAGGATAAGTTGAGCTAATACGATTCCCAACTTTAACATGTCTCCTTACAAAATTCTCATGTATATAAGCTGCTCCATTGAAAATTGGTAGCACCAACCACATACAACATACAAGCTTTATGTATGCCCAAAATGGAAGCCTGCCAATCACATTATTACAAAAAATAATATGAAAGAAATTCGGGTAGAGGCGGAGTCAAAATTTAAAGTCAGTGAGTTTGTGATTCTAACGAGTTTTAAATATTTATTTTAAGATAAATACATGATTTGAATCATGCTACTGAATTCGACCAACCCATAGTCGAATCTCTAGCTCCGCCACTTAATTCAGAATATACAAAACTATATACCGACAATGTAATAGAATGTTTATAGGTCATCTAAAGATGACTATATGGAATCGTTCACTGAAAAAGGTGACTAGTAATCTGAAAAATAAGGCAAGTAACATAACATAAAATGAAGGAGAGCTTTGGAGCAACAATAAACTTGTAAATATATGACCTAGGTTGCAGAGTATCAAGTCGTAGAATCAACCAATGATGCTTGCATCATGGTAGAGTGCTTATATTCAGGGGGGCTATGTTGGCTCAAGGATGGTCAACCGACCACCCTTCGTCGAAAAATTATACTACGTATAAGGTAAAATATTATTTGTTATTGATTGAAAATGTACTTTGAATGCCCTTGCATAGCCCACTGACAAAAGGGTTTTCAAAATTTGAACACCCTTATTGAACTTTCTGACTACGCCACCGCTTATATCACACCCTCTTAGGGTGCGATCCTTTTCCGAACCTTGCGTGACCTCGGGATGTTGCCCTTTTTATCCATGTATATAAGTTAAAATGCAAAAAATTATATCTCTAGACGTTTGAAAATAATATGTTGTTACCATTGGAGGATTTTCCAGCAAGATAACTCAAATAGAGTTATGAATGAGTAGAGAACCCAATAGGTTAGCCATTGTTGATCATCTAGTGGTGAAGGGCTCTCAATTGCTCGCATAGAAGAATACCTATTCATTGGGGGAAAAAATTTAATTAGTGACACATAATAATTTTGTTATATTCTATATATTTGTGGATTTTCACTAGCAACTAAATTAGATGGCAACTTACAAAGGATAAAGAAGCTCCACTCCAGGGCTGTTAAGAAAAAATAAAGGAGAGGGAAAATTAAAAAGTTAGGTCTTAATTTTCCAAAAATACAAAAAAAAAAAAATGAAGAAAATATACAATAGTCTTCGACCATATTTTGCAGAAACTTAGCATGCATGTTGAGCATATATGGTTTTTACAATACAACAAAGTGGTCCTATGCAGTCAGACCTCTCTATAACAACATCTCTATATAACAAACATTCACTATAAAAGTCAAGTTTTTTCGAAATCGATTTTTTATGTTACGCTATAATATAAGTTCTTTATAACATCACCTCATATATATAGCAGCCAAAAAACATCGGAAAGCGAGGTTGTTATAGAGAGGTTTGACTGTAGTAGGACTGTTATATATATATATATATATGCTTAAGACGATTTTTACATAATAGATGTAAAAATTTAATATAAATGAATGAAATTAGTAAAAAAGATATAAAAATAAAAATAAATTTAAAATACCCGATTAGCCCATTCAAACTCTTAGCAATAGTTCCAAGAGCGCCCATTGAAGAAATGCTTTCTCACTTTGCTCTCTTGCCTCGTGAAAATTTGATCTCTTTTATTTCTTTTTATCCAATGAGAAAGGAAATAGTTGTGGAGAGAAATGATGGAATATAAAAAATATTCAAATAGTTGCATGATTTTATATACGTACTAATTATTAGGTATTTGGTAGATGAGACAAGCAAGTAAAGGATATCTTTTAAAAGGAGAGAAAGTCTTCTTTTCTCCTTCGTGAAGGAATGAGAATATAATATGGTCAAGAAATTAAAGAGGAAATTAACACATGACAAAGTGGTTTGAGTATATTCTTCGTTCCTATAATTACACACAACCTTTGTCTCAACCTATACGTCAACTATTTATGTTTTTTTGGGTTTCTATCCGGTGTCTGGTATTTACATTGGGCCCGACTAAATTCGGATTCACTCTGGAAAGCTCCACATTGAAAATAAAGTGCTTCCTAATAAATGTGACTCCTTATCCATGGCTCGAACTTAAGACCTTCGATTAAGAATGAAGAAATAGTTATCACTCTACCACAACTCTTATCGATTATAGAGCTCTAATTTGCCTCAACTTCAGTCCTGCTTATTTGCTCTTGAACTACGTGAAACAGTATAGCTCAGTTAAAAATTCTAATTAGATATGTGGCATCATCAATTGCTAAACTGTCATTAAAAGCTAAGCTTTTGTTGTTACTCAATAAGAGAATATATTTCATTTTGTAGATGGAAAGGGAAAGGGTTAAAAGCACATTTGACCTTTTTCTTGGAACTAAAATACAATAATACATTTATCTCCTAAAAAATTGAAAATGAGAAATGATTAATTTAAAAAAAAAAAAACATCAATAAATTAGACCTTCAAAAGAAGGAAAAAAACAGGTAAGACTGAAAACTATAAGTTAAGGACCTATTGTCCTTAACTTTTTTACTTGAACTTTTAAGTTAAGGACTGAAAACTATAAGTTAAGGACCTATCCTTAACTTTTTTACTTAAACTTTTAAGTTAAGGACTGAAAATTATTAGTTAAGGACCTATTGTCCTTAACTTTGTAACTTGAACTTTTAAGTTAAGGACTGAAAACTATAAGTTAAGGACCTATTGTCCTTAACTTTTTAACTTGAACTTTTAAGTTAAGGACTGAAAACTATAAGTTAAGGACCTATTGTCCTTAACTTTTTAACTTGAACTTTTAAGTTAAGGACTGAAAACTATAAGTTAAGGACCTATTGTCCTTAACTTTTTAACTTGAACTTTTAAGTTAAGGACTGAAAACTATAAGTTAAGGACCTATTGTCCTTAACTTTTTAACTTGAAACTTTAAGTTAAGGACTGAAAACTATAAGTTAAGGACCTATTGTCCTTAACTTTTTAACTTGAAACTTTAAGTTAAGGACTGAAAACTATAAGTTAAGGACCTATTGTCCTTAACTTTTTAACTTGAAACTTTAAGTTAAGGACTGAAAACTATAAGTTAAGGACCTATTGTCCTTAACTTTTTAACTTGAAACTTTAAGTTAAGGACTGCTTGTCCTTAACTTTTTAACTTGAAACATGAAGTTAAGGACTGCTTGTCCTTAACTTTTGAACTTGAAACTTGAAGTTAAGGACTGCTTGTCCTTAACTTTTTAACTTGAAACGTTAAGGACTGAAAACTATAAGTTAAGGACCCATTGTCCTTAACTTTTTAACTTGAACTTTTAAGTTAAGGACTGAAAACTATAAGTTAAGGACCTATTGTCCTTAACTTTTGAACTTGAAACTTGAAGTTAAGGACTGCTTGTCCTTAACTTTTCAACTTGAAACATGAAGTTAAGGACCTATTGTCCTTAACTTTTAAACTTTAAACTTGAAAGTTGAAGTTCAGGACCTATTGTCCTTAACTTTTAAACTTGAAACTTAAAGTTAAGGACTGTTTGTCCTTAACTTTTAAACTTGAAACTTGAAGTTCAGGACCTATTGTCCTTAACTTTTAAACTTGAAACTTAAAGTTAAGGATTGTTTGTCCTTAACTTTTGAACTTGAAACTTGAAGTTAAGGACTGCTTGTTCAAACCTTTATGTTCTTTTTCCTTCTTTGTAGTATTATAATGGAAGGAGATCGTGTGTTCGAGTTTAATGTTTTATGTTCTTTTTCCTTCTTTGTAGTGTTATAATGGAAGGAGATCGTGTGTTCGAGTTTAATGTTTGGCTAAACCTCATGAGCTATTGGAAATGAGATCTACAATATAAGAAAACGATAAAAAAAAATTGTCAAACCAGCAGTGGAAGAAATTAAGGGATGGTATTTTCGGGAACTTTTTCAAGTTACAAAGTGTGAAGTTTTCTGGTAAACTTATTCATTGTCTATTACTTTCTGAAATTGTAAATAATGACGCTAATTCGATGAAGTTCAAGGTTTTTGACCATGAACTTAAGTTTACACGGGAAGAGTTTAATATAATCACTGGTTTGAACTGTTCTTCTACACTGGATATTAAAGGTTTGGATGAAAAAGAGAATATGCTTTTGAAAGTCTATTTCCCTGGAAAGGATTGTATTGAGTTAGGTGATTTGTATGATTTGATTTCTAGCCACCCAGATGGTACAGCTTCGTCATTTGAAGGCAGTGATGATGATGCTGTGAAGTTAGCAACAATATATTTTGTTGATTCTGTTTTGTTGGGTAAGCGGAAGAGTATGAATGTATCTGAGAAGTTAATGAAAATTGTAGATGATGATCTACTTTGCTCTTCATTCAACTGGGGCTCTCTATGTTATGAAACATTATTAAAATCATTGAAGAGTTGTTTGAAGCCCAATGAGAATGAGAATGAGGAATAGAAAGAGAAAGATAAAGACAAGGATAGCTACACTCTACTTGGCTTTCCTTTTGCTTTTTGTGTTTGGATTATGGAAGTGTTGCCAATTTTCCAAGAAAAATAATTTGTTAACTTTCGAGAATGTGGCTATCCTCGGATGTTATGTTATTCAGACATGAAATCTCCACAATATGATTCTCTGTGTAAAAGATACTTCCATAATGAAAGTGTAAGTTAATCTGATTACTCGATTTTTTTATTTATTTTGTTTATGTTTTTTAGTTCTGTAACTTATGTGTTTTTTTTCTTATATAATAGTTGTATAAATTGATCGAGGTGGCACCATTTATTGCTTGTGAAGAATATGCGGAGGTTGTTACTGTGCATGAGCAATTTTCTCAAGATCAAAGCCCAATGCCTTCTTCCACACAATTTGATGAAGTCATTCTTAAGGAAATTGTTAAAGTAAGTTTTCTGTCTTTTAATAATATTAGTTTTTTATTTGATTGTTTTTTGCTTAAGAGACTTTTTTGTTTTTATGATTTTTGATTCAGAGATTATCAAAGCAGTTTAAAAAGGATCTACATGCTGAAGTTACTAGAATAAATCAAAAGATATCAGTGACAGAAAAAAAGATTGTAAATGATATGAAGATAATATCATTAATTTCAGTTAGTTTAAAGTTAAGGACACCAATTCAAAGTAAAGGACATATTGTCCTTAACTTTTTAGCTTGAAATTTAAAGTTAAGGACTGCATGTCCTTAACTTTTGAACTTGGAATTCAAAGTTAAGGACTGCATGTCCTTAACTTTTTAACTTGGAATTCAAAGTTAAGGATTGTTTGTCCTTAACTTTTGAACTTGGAATTCAAAGTTAAGGACTGCATGTCCTTAACTTTTTAACTTGGAATTCAAAGTTAAGGATTGTTTGTCCTTAACTTTTGAACTTGGAATTCAAAGTTAAGGACCAAGTGTCCTCAAATTTTTAACTTGGAATTCAAACTTAAGGATTGTTTGTCCTTAAGTTTCTAATTTAGTTTCTTTCACAGGATTTAAAGAAAAGTCTACGATCAAAGATTGATACTTTGTTGAAGATTTTTGTGAAAGATGATGAACGGAACATAGGGAGAGAACCTAGTGTTCCAATTAGTAAAGATGGAATTGATGATCATGGTGATGGTACAGAACCTACTATGACAATTAACAAAGATGCAGGTGGTGGTGAATGTAATGATATGAATGTGCATGCAGAAGTTCAGTATGAAAGCGATTATAGAGATGCACATCTAGATGATGAAATTGTTATTGGTACTCAAAATGGGAAAGGCTAGATATAGATTATGAATTTTTTGTCATTGAAATTTATATTAAATAGGGTAATACATATAAACTTTTTTGTGTTACAAATATATGTAGAATCTATTGATGGAGTGGAAGTTCAAGATGTTGTAGAATTTCAAGAGCAAGAAAATCCAAAAGAGACGGGAGTAACAGAGAAAATCTGTAAATGTGTAGTGCAATCTCAGGATTTAGAAAGTCCATTGGGAACAAGTTTAAGTGAGATTGTATGCAAATATTTTGAAGGAACATATGATATGTCTACACCTCTCACATATAAAGAGAAGTTTGGATTTCAAAATTCTGTCAGTCAAAGTTAGATGAAATTTTCATGTTTTGTTGAATGTTAATTTTAGTAAATTATTAGAATGAGTATTAATTGTAAATGTTACAGAATCTTTTGAAGCTGCAAGGGAAGAATATGGAGTGGAGTATCAAGAGAGAACTGGAGTACAATCTCAAGATTTTGAAAATACCAAAGGAACAAGCATAAGCGAAGAAAATGCTATTGAAGATAATGATTTAACTGGGATCATCTTGATAGTTGCAAAAGGTTAGACAGTGAATATTTTTTAATTTTATACATAACAAGTATTAATTGTGTTAGCTCTTTTAAATATTTTATAGAATCTTGTGAACTTGCAATTGAAGAACATGGAGAAGAGTTGCAAGATGAAGAAAATGTGCAGTTGGAAGATATAGAAAATGCAACCAATATGTCAGCTCAATCGTCTGTTGAAAAAATACAAGAAGGCAGTGTGAACGAGACAAGTATCAATTGTCTCCTAAATATTATATTCAGAATTGAAACTCCTGACAACTTGCAGCAAACTAATATGTATGTATAGTTTTGTCTGCAGAGCAAAATAAAGATGAAACTTTTAACAAATATACTAGGAAAAGGAAGAGAAGTGATAGTATTGGTTATGATGGTCCATCATTTTCTATTCTTACTCCTACT
>ML341552.1:1055-77304 GCA_005239505.1 Nicotiana paniculata | reverse complement strand
ATTAATTGATAGACACCATACACACGTGCAAGTTAGGGGTGTACATGGATCGGGTTGGTTCAATTTTTATCAAAATCAAACCGAACCAAATATATCGGTTTGGATTGGTTCAGTTTTGTCGGATTTTTCGAGTTTTTTGTTACTTAAATATTATTTCAATCTTACTTTATCAAATTTTTGATAAATAAATATATGTTTAGTAAAAATATAAAAAAATGACAAACATATGATCTATAAAATTGTCTTATTGGAAAATTTTCTTAGTAACACATAATAGTTTTTTTTTTATCGTCTGACAATAATTTTTCGTTGATGTACACTTTCAAGGTGAACCGAATTTTGCAATTAAACATAAAAATCAATATGATACCCAAATAATAACAATCACTTCACATTCAAAAAAAATATAAGAATTTAATAGATCTTAACATATGATATGAATGTGAAAACACAAAGAGATAGACGCATTTCATTAACACTTGATGAGACAGTGATCATACAATCCATTATTTAAGGTTAATAAATATGGAGCACTTCATATACTATTAAATATTATATCCCGCAAGATAATCTCAAATATTTTTCGACATTTTTTTAAAAAAATTCTATATAAAATCTTAAAAGCATATATAAAAATTATATATTTATATGTCGGTTTGGTGCGAGTACTCAATACCAAACCAAATCAAACCAAACCTAGTCGAGCTTTTTAATTGGTTTGGTTTGACTTTTCGGTTTGGTGCAGTTTTCTGATTCGATTTATATACCCCTACGTGCAACACACGTGTATTAAAACTAGTATTTAAAATAATTTATCAGCTTAACTAAGAATGATTGTAAGATGAACCTTTTTGCGTAAGTTTTCACAGTTTAATAAGTAAAAGTATTTTTTCCAGAAATACGTCAAACTTTGTTTCTCTAAAACAGACAAAAGTATTTTCAGATGTTTTCACAAAACACAGTAGCATATTTTGGAAAACTCTAAGAAGGTAATTCCAAAATAAGCTGAAATTTAATTTTAAAATAAAATAAAATATCCTTATCAATAATATGTACTTACTAAACTACCTTTATAGATCAGAAGGAAATTGAACATTAGAACGTTTCCTAATTCTTCATCTCTTCATCATGTTTAACTCTTTTTTTCGCAAATCACCAAATTTATATCTATATCTATATATAATTAAAAAGAGAAAGGAAAATCTCTTTCCTTAAGTCAAGTGTCATTAGCCCACTATGCCATGTGGCATTTTAAGACATTGCTCCAACTAATTAGAAACTAAAAATTTATTTGGGAGAAAAATGGCCTACAAAAATCGGTAGAAATTTCACAACCTTTTCTTTTTTAAGAATTAAATGGTTTTACACACTATTTAACCCACATCCACAATATTAATTAAAAACCTTTTACTTTCCACTAACACTAAATTATCTCTACAAAAAAACGGAGTGTCCTCAACTATCTAAACTACGATTGAAACTCACGACTCAAACCCACTACTCGGTAACAACTGCTCAAACTGCAAACTTATCTTTCATGCCAGTAACTTACACGGTATTTCAATTCTAATCTTCCTACTGCTATCAAGAATTAAAGAAAACCTCCGACTTATGCAAAGAATGGCTACCCACAGTGATTTCATCAAGGATATAACTATTTCAAAAATGCAAAGGAAGTTGAAAGTTAAGGTTTCCGTTTGTGGGAAATACTAAATCGTTATAATTCAGACACTACATTCTCGATTGAATTGGTTCTACAAGATGAAAAGGTAACAGAGAAATCTTTTAACTAATATGCTTTAAGATATCTACATTCTCGACATATATTCTTCATATTTCTAACAGAGAAACGACATAAGGCTTTTTCTCAAGTTTCTGACTCCAAATTATAATATGCTTTGTGTATTTGAGTTATTAATTCGTTCAACTCTACTGGATAAAAATACTATTAAGTTTCAAATCTAGAATAGTTCCTCTGGTGATGTGACTTACTAATTCATTCAACTTTATTATTGAAACGTAAAAATTTGAAGTTTTTGCTCTATTTGTTGGGGGCGTATCTCTTTATTCTCTCTTTCTCTTGAAGAGGCACTTCACTCATTCATCCGAACTTTCTTTTGGTGCTTTGTGAATTCTGGAGGATATTTACGCTCTCTTTAATTCTTAAGTTGCAAATTTCAATTTGTTGCTTTCTGTGTTTGAGCTATTAATTCGTTCAACTCTACTGGATAAAACTACTATTAGTATAAAATATGTTTCAAATCTAGAGTAGTTCCTCCGTTTATGTGACGTATTAATTCATTCAAGTCTATTGTTGAAAAGTAAATTTGAAGTTCTTCATGTGTTTGCTTGACTTACTATTCCATTAAACTCTAATATTTATAAGTTGTATTAGTGAACTCTATTATTAGTTACTCTGAATTGTTTTGTTGCTAATTCGTTAGACCTTCTCTGTTTTGATGTGTTTAAGTTGCAGATTTGTATGAGATAATCTGGAATTATTGTCTTACTAATTCATTCAAATATTTTCTTTTATTTAATGTAATTCTTTGTAAGGCGGTCGGATACATATTTTTATTGGAAAGTCAGTTTTGCATATTTTCAAAACACAAATTAATGAGATTGGATTATATCTTATGGCGAACTTTATCGTTTGTCAAAATAAGGAGAGGTTCGGCACCACAAAACATAGGTTGAGGCTGACATTTACTCAATAGACAACAGTGATTGAAACAATTGATCCATTTTTCCCTATGAATATCTTTGATCTACAACCATATGACCAATTGATAAATAAGGTTGATTTGAACGAGACTGAATTATTCGGTAATAATAACTTTTACATTAATTAAATTTCTAATTATCAACTTTTTCTGCTATTTCTTTAACATCTTCTTTTTCTTAGATGTGATCGGAGAAATCGTCGATTTTAGTGAGGTAAAAACGCACAAACAAGATGGAATTTCGAGGAAGTTTATGGATATCGAACTAAAAGATGATGAGTAAGAATAAACGGTCATCTACTGATTAAGGATGAATTTAATGATTACATTTGCTTAAACTTATATATCTATTTCTATTTGGTAGGAAGAAGAAGTTGTCTGCTACATTCTGGGGCGAATTTGTTGATGAAATTGTACCTCACCTGCTAAGTTCTAACAACCAGCCTATTATTGTTGTTATGCAACTCATAAAAGCCCATAAATTTCAAGGTAAAATGCAATTATTCAATTTGACATTATTTTGTGAAAGTTATTCATTACATCTTAAACGTATGTTGTGTCAGGACCCAATTTCCCACTTTCGGGGCCGTGATGGTGCCTGACGCTATACTTTCTAGGCAAGCCAACATTAGAGGGTTATGAAATTAAAAAAATTAAAGTATATATACGAAGTTCTTACTACCATCCAATATATGGTACCAAAAATAACAAATGAAATAGTATACGATCCTGCGAAAATAATACTAATCTCTAGCTACCCAGGGTTTGGAGTCACAATTCACGGACTACTAAGAATTTACTACAAGTATTTGGTTGAATGAAAATATATATATGTTCTTAACTAAATAAAATAGCAACTGAATAATAAGGAAGAGACTCCAGGAATCTGCGGACGTCGGCAGATCTACCTCGTGTCTCCGTGCGAATAGTCTGTCACAACTCGAACTCAGCTCGGACCTAAACCTGGATCTACACAGAAAGTGCAGAGTGCAGTATCAGTACAACCAACCCCATGTACTGGTAAGTTCCGAGCCTAACCTCGGGCGAAGTAGTGACGAGGCTAGGACAGGACACCACATAAAACCTGGACATATATAATCATACTATTGGAAATAACAGCAAATAAAGAATTAAAACAGCAATTAATGGTAAGGGGACATACAGTGGGAAATTTCAACATAAGGAGTGAGAAAAACGAGAAGGGAAAAATAAACAGTGATTAACAAACAACAAAATTAAACAACTAAAATAGGAGGGAAATCTGCACGGCATCACCCTTCATGCTTTTACTCTCAGCCTCACCAAATAACAAATAGGAATACACGGCATCACCCTTCGTGCTTTACACTTTTCCTCACAATATAAACAAATCATGCACGGCATCGCCCTTCGTGATTTACACTCTTCCTCATAAATCACAGAATCATTAACAATAGATAAAGAGAAATTTTCACAATTTAACGTCTCAACCTCCAATCAATGTTCACAATGTTATCCATCTCGGTGGACTCGGATATAGTTCTCCCAACAGTTCAATAGCAACAATAAGCATGGATAATAGACTTTAAGATTACAAGAATAACTGGAATGGACTTTCACTCGCATGTTATGACTCGACTACAACGTATAGGTACTCGTCACCTCACCTATACGTCACTTTCAACAACAAAACACGTAGCAAGTAATCATACAATACCTATTCCCTCAAGCTAAGGTTAGGCACAACACTTACCTCGATTTCGCAGGCCACTCACTGCTCAAGTACAGCTTTCCATTTAGAATTCACCTCCAACCCACTTGTATCTAATCATAATTAGTTTAATATCATCAATTATCGCTAAAGGAATCAGCTTCAATTATTGATTTCCCGAATTTTTCCAAAAAAAGTTGGAAACTGACCCCGGGGCCGAGGTTCAGACCAAAATTCGTTTACCCATTCACCCCCGAGCCTGAATGTATAATTAGTTTCGAAATCCGACCCCAATTTGAGGTCTAAATTCAAATTATACAAAATTCCCTAATTCTACCAAAACCCCAATTTCTACCATGAAAGCCTTAGATTTTTGGTTGAAAATTGATGAAAAACAATGGGTAATTGAGAGAGACTAGTTTAGAATCATTTACCAACACTTTGGGGAAGAACTTGTCTCTTGAAAATCGCCTCTAAGCCTTCTTGGTTTTGAAAATATGAAAGAATGGCCAATTCCCGTTTTAGGTTCAGTTTTAATTCGATGGACAGGTCTTCTTCGCGTTCGCGAAGGACCTGTCATGTTCGCGATGCTTTGCGGCCAAAAGGCCTACGCGTTCGTGAAGAGCTGCTCGCATTCGCGATGGTTTGTCCCCCTTGACCATCGCGTTCGCGGCCCAGTGGTCGCGTTTGCGTAGAAGAATGTGACTACCCTCCCCAGGTCCTTTTACCTATCGCATTCGCGGAAGGCTGATCGCGTTCGCGAAGGGTACCACCCCCAATGCTTCACGTTCGCGACCAGTACTTCACATTCGCAAAGAAGGATTTTTCCCTCAGCCTGGTTTACACTTCGCGATCACGAGAGAAGCTTCGCGATTGCGAAGCACAAATCACCTGTGCACCAGCAACAGCAAAGATAACAGAATTTCTAAGTTTAAAACATCCTGAAGCCTACCCGAAACTCACTCAAGCCCTTGGGGATCCAGACCAAACATATATGCAAGTCTAAAAACATCCTACGGACTTGCTCGTGCGATCAAATTGCTAAAAATAACACCTAAAACTACAGATTTAACATAAAAATCAATAAAATTCTCAAGAACATTTTAAAGTTTCTATTTTCTCAACCGGACGTCTGAATCACGTCAAATCAACTCTGATTTCTACCAAATTTCACAGACATGACTTAAACATTATAATAGACCTGTACCGGGCTCCAGAACCAAAATACGGGCCCAATACCAATGAGTTTAACATTAATCAATTTCTTTAAATCCTTTTAAACTTCAGTCTAACAATTTTCATCAAAAATTCATTTCTCGTGCTAGGGACCTCGGAACTCGATTTCGGGCATACGCCTAGATCCCATATTTTATTACGGACCCACCGGGACCGTCGGAATACGGGTCTGGGTCTGTCTGCTCAAAATGTTGACTAAAGTCGACTAAAATTTTTTTTAAATCCCAAAAATTATTATTTCATAAACTTTTACATAAAGGCTTTCCAAATTCACGCCCGGACTGCGCACGTAAATCGAGGTGAATGAATATGAGGCTTTTAAGGCTAACGAGCTCGGAATAGATTCTTAATTCATAAGATGACTCTTTGGTCATCGCAATCTCCACCTCTAAAAAAACAATCGTCCTCGAACGGACATAGAAAAGTACCTGAACTGGCGAACAAGTGGGGATATCTACCCCGCATGTCCGACTCGGACTCCTAAGTAGCTGCCTCAATGGGCTGACCTCTCCATTGCACTCGAACTGAAGGGTAACTCTTCGACCTCAGTTGTCGAACTTGCCGATCTAGAATGGCTACCGGCTCCTCCTCATAAGTCAAATCCTTGTCCAACTGGACAGAGCTGAAATCCAACATGTGGGAGGGGTCACCGTGATATTTCCGGAGCATGGACACATGGAATACTGGATAAACTGAGGATAACCCTGGAGGCAACGCAAGTCTATAAGCTACCTCCCCCACTCTCTCGGGACTCTCAAATGGCCCGATATACCTAGGTCTCAACTTTCCCTTCTTCCTAAATCTCATAACACCCTTTATGGGCGATACCCGAAGTAATATCCTCTCTCCGACCATGAATGCTACCTCATGAACTTTTCGGTCGGCATAACTCTTTTGCGTGGACTGAGCTGTACGAAGTCGATCTTGTATAATCTTGACCTTGTCCAAGGCCTCCTGAACTAAGTCTGTACCCAACAACCGAGCCTCTCCCGGCTCAAACCATCCAACTGGAAATCTGCATCGTCTACCATATAATGCCTCATAGGGAGCCATCTGAATGCTCGAATGATAGTTGTTGTTGTAGGCAAACTCCGCTAAAGGCAAGAACTGATCCCACGATCCTTAGCAATCTATAACACAAGCGCGGAGCATATCCTCCAAGATCTGGATAGTACACTCAGACTACCCGTCCGTCTGAGGATGGAATGCTGTGCTCAAATCAACCCGCGTACCCAACTCACGTTGTACTGCCCTCCAAAAGTGTGAGGTAAATTGTGTACCTTGATTAGAAATGATAGACATGAGCACACCATGAAGGCTAACAATCTCCTGAATATAAATCTCTGCCAACCGCTCCGAAGAGTAAGTACTTGCCACAGGAATGAAGTGCGTTGACTTAGTTAGCCTATCCAAAATAACCCACACGACATCGAACTTCCTCTGAGTCCGTGGGAGTCCAACAACAAAGTCCATAGTGATATGCTCCCACTTCCACTCAGGAATCTCCATTTGCTGAAGTAAACCACCGGATCTCTGATGTTCATACTTCACCTGCTGACAATTCAAGCACCGATCCACGTAAGCAACAATATCCTTCTTCATCCTTCACCACCAATAATGCTGCCACAGGTCCTGGTACATCTTGGCAGCACCCGGGTGAATAGAATACTTAGAACTGTGAGCCTCCTCAAGGATCAACTCACGAAGCCCATCAACATTAGGCGCACACACTCGACCATGCATCCTCAAAACACTGTCATCTCCAACTGTAACCAGCTTGGCACCACCGCACCAAACTGTGTCCCTAAGGACCATCAAGTGAGGGTCATCATACTTCCGATCTCTTATACGTTCAAAAAAGGAAGACCGAGCGACTGTACAAGCTAGAATATAGTTGGGCTCTAAAATATCCAACCTCACAAAATGGTTGGCCAAAGTCTAAATATCTTAAGCTAGCGGTCTCTCACCGACTGGAATGAATGTCAGGCTACCCATACTCACTGACGTCCTACTCAATGCATCAGCCACCACATTGGCCTTTTCCGGATGATACAACATAGTGACATCATTGTCTTTCAATAGTTCTAACCATCTCCTCTGCCTCAAATTGAGATCCTTTTGCTTGGACAAATACTGAAGGCTGCGATGATCCGTGAAAACCTCACACGGCACACCATAAAGATAGTGCCTCCAAATCTTCAATGCGTGAAAAATGGCTGCCTACTCTAAGTCATGGACAAGGTAATTCTTCTCATGAATCTTCAACTGCCGAGATGCATATTCAATCACCTTGCCTTCCTGCATCAATACCCCTCCGAGCCCCACGCGGAAGGCATCACAATATATCGTGAAAGATCCTGAGCCTGAGGGAAATACCAACACCGGTGCTGAAGTCAAGGCTGTCTTGAGCTTCTGAAAACTCGCCTCACACTCGCCCGACCATTTGAATGGGGCACCCTTCTAAGTTAACTTAGTCATTGGGGCTGCTATAGATGAAAACCCCTCCACAAATCGACGGTAATAACTTGCCAAACCTAAGAAGCTCCTGATCTCTATGGCTGAAGTGGGTCTAGGCTAGTTCTTGACTAGCTTAATCTTCTTAGGATCTACCTAAATACCCTCTGCTGATACGATGTGACCCAAGAAAGCGACTAAATCCAACCAAAAATCGCATTTTGTAAATTTAGCATACAACTGACTGTCCCTCAAAGTCTAAAGCGCTATCCGGAGGTGCTGCTCATGCTCCTCCCGACTGCGGGAGTATATTAGAATGTCATCAATAAACACAATTATGAAGGAATCCAAATAAGGCTTGAACATCCGATTCATCAAGTCCATAAATGTTGTAGGGGAATTGTTCAAGCCAAAAGACATCACCAGAAATTCATAGTGCCCATACCTCGTCCGAAAGGCTGTCTTAGGGACATCGGATGCCCTAATCTTCAACTGATGATAGCCCGATCTCAAATCGATCTTTGAAAACACTTTGGCACCCTGAAGCTAATCAAACAAATCATCAATCCTCGGCAATGGATACTTGTCCTTGATAGTGACTTTGTTCAACTGCCGGTAATCTATACACATCCTTATTGATCCATCCTTCTTCTTCACGAACAAAATCGGTGCACCCCAGGGCGAGACACTAGGTCTAATGAAGCCCTTATCAAGAAAATCTTGCAGTTGTTCCTTCAATTCTTTCAACTCTGGTGGGGCCATCCGGTATGGAGGAATAGAAATGGGATGAGTGCCCGAAGCCACACAACGCAAAAATCAATATCCTTGTCGGGTAGCATCCCCGGCAGGTCTGCAGGAAACACCTCGGGAAACTTGTGAACGACATGCACCGGGTCTATAGGAGAAACCTCAGCACTAGAATCACGAACATGAGCCAAATAGGCCAAACACACCTTCTCGACCATACGTCGAGCCTTCATATAAGAAATAACCATGTTGGAGGAATGACCAGTAGTCCCTCTCCACTCTAATCGAGGTAACCCCAGCAAGGCTAATCTCACTGACTTGGCGTGACAGTCCAAGATAGCGTAGTAAGATGAAAGCCAATCTATGCCCAATATGACATCGAAATCACCATATAAAGAAGAAAAGGTCTACCATGTTCTCAAGACTCCCAATAACGACCACACACGAGCGATATACACGATCTACAACAATAGCCCCCACGAGTGTGGACACATATACAGGGACACTCAAGGAATCACGGGGCATAACCAAATATGAAGAAAAGTAAGATGACACATAAGAGTAAGTAGACCCCGGATCAAACAGAACTGAAGCATCTCTATTTCAAACTAAAACAGTGCCTGTGATAACAGCATCGGAGGACTCTACCTCAGGTCTGGCCGAAAATGGATAAAATCAGGGCTGGGCCCCACCACCCTGAACCATGTCTCTAGGACGACCTCTGACAGGTGGACCTCTACCTCTAGCGGGCTGGCCTCCACCTCTAATAATCTGGCCCCTACCTCTGGCTACCTGACCCTTACCCCTAGCTGGCTGGGTAGGTGGTGCGGCAGCTGATGCCAGAACTATAGCACGAGAACCCTGATACTGAGAACTAATATCTAACAATGTGCCTCGAGTCACCACAAGTGTAACAAGATTTCGGTTGCTGAGACTGCTAGCCGGCAAACTGACCATGTCGACCTGTATAACCACCCTAAAAACTCTAAAGAGGAGGTGCACTGATAGGAGCTGGCTGATCAGAATAAGGCATGTAAAGGCCGCGACCACCTGGGGCACCATGGGATTCCTGAAGTGCTGAATGGAATGGCCTGGAAGAATGGCCTCTATTAAAAGTACCCCCGCCTCCAAATGAGGCACCGCTAAATCCACCGGAATGGTGAGGTCTCTTGTCTGACCCCTGAACTCCCAATCCAAGAACCACCTCAACTCGCCGGGCCATATTGGTCGCGTCCTAGAAAGAGATCTCGCTCCCTGTCTCCTTAGCCATCTGTAATCTGATAGGCTGAGCAAGACCCTCAATAAATCTCCTAACTCTCTCCCTCTCTGTGGGTAGCAAAAGAGTAGCATGACGGGCCAAATCCACAAAACGGGTCTCATACTGCGTAACAGTCATGCTACCCTGCTAGAGACACTCAAACTGACGACGACACTCCTCTCTAGAGTAATAGGTAGAAACTTCTCCAAGAAGAGGTGTGAAAACTGATCCCAAGTAAGAGCAGGTGACCTAGATGGTCTAGTCAATAGATAATCCCTCCACCATTTATTAGTTTAAAAATCGACCCCGGGCCCGCTTGGTCCAAACTCGAGGTTCGGACCAAAATCCGTATACCCATTCACCCCAGAACTCGAATATGTAATTAGTTTCGAAATTCGACCCCAATTCGAGGTCTAAATTCCAATTAACAAAATTCCCTAATTCTACCCAAACCCCCAATTTCTACCATGAAAACCTTAGATTTTTGGTTGAAAATTGATGAAAAACAATGGGTTATTGGGAGAGAGTAGTTTAGAATCATTTACCAACACTTTGGGGAAGAACTTGTCTCTTGAAAATCGCCTCTAAGCCTTCTTGGTTTTGAAAATATGAAAGAATGGCCAATTCCCGTTTTAGGTTCTGTTCTAATTCGCTGGATATGTCTTCTTCGCGTCTGCGAAGGACCTATCGTGTTCGCGATGCTTCGCGACTAGTACTTCGCGTTCGTGAAGAAGGATTTTGCCCTCTGCTTGGACATGGGTCCGGGTCCATCTGCAGAAAATGTTGACCAAAGTCAACTAAAATTATTTTCAAATCCCAAAAATTATTATTTCATAAATTCACATAAAGGCTTTCCGGATTCACGCCCTGACTGCGCATGCAAATCAAGGTGAATGAAAATAAGGATTTTAAGGCTAACGAGCTCGGAATAGAGTCTTAATTCATAAGATGACCATTTGGGTCATCACTTGTTGTGTTGCAGATTCATATTCCGTGCGCACTACTTGGAATGCATCAAAGTTGTGGATTAATCCAAATTTTCCTCAATCTGACGATTTTAAAACACGGTTCAATATATGTTTTTTTCATTGCATCTATCCTCAAATATATTTTTCAAGTATACATCTAGTTGTTTTACCCATTCATAAATACAGATTACTTTCTATTCAGGATAATTATACTGAGAGGCCGACTCAAACCATCTCTCAACAAAGTTACTCTGTCTCGAATGAGTTAGAGAAGGGCATTGTTCAAGTTAAAACAATTGGCCAATTAGTGTAGTCCATGCAAGAAAGTAAACTATCTTGTGTAGTATTAATTCAATCGGTCTTTAATGATAATAGTTGTTCTATGCACTTTTACAATGTATTATGTAAGTCGTTGTGTGATAAATTAACTAATTGAAAAAACAGAGTGAGGATGATATAATCAAGGTTGGATTAATAGTTGGACTATGAAACCGGACCTATCACTTCAAAACAAATCTCACATAGTTTCAAAACAAACTACAGCTTGCAAATTCATGTTACATATCCTCAAATTGACGTGCAAAAATGGTATATTCACATGTCACTTTCATATTCTGTTAACTGAAGTTGCAGAGAACTTTGAACTACTATGTTTCAATTTTTAGTTTGACTAATATAATTTGGTATTAATAATGGATGGAGAAGATGACAGTTCTGTTTAGCAAGTGAAATCGTTGGAGGATAATACCGTTTTTATGCTTAGCAGAATGCACAAAAGAAAAATATAAGAAAAAATCAAATCATATCAATATTTTACTGCACACTTAATCCTTTTTAACATAAGTTCCTCCTTATTTTTAACCAATTAGTAATTTAATACAGAAACACTATCTTTAAACACCTAATCATATAGTCATGCAAATTAACCTATCTTCAATCTTTGCAATAAGGAAGTTATATGTAACATATGTATTGCGACAAATCATGCTTCATATGTTCACCTCTCAAATGGCATTTTGGTTAGTAATGGATAACAACCGTGATATTTCTAATATAAAGTTTGCTTAATTTATATCATTCATGATTTTCATATATATGCTCTCTCTCAACTTTACTATCTAATGTATATCATTTAATTCAATACGAATGTCCTTGTTGGATTGTTGCAAGTATCGAAAATTTAGAACTTGAAAAAGGGTGGTCATATGTCAACTGTAAGAAGTGCCAAAAGAAGGTGGATAAAGTGGAAAATATTTATCTTTATCCAAATCCAAAATGTAAAAAAAAAGATTATTCAGCGATGAATAGGTAATGACAAAAGCTCTAGTTCCTCCTTCCGTCAAAATGTACATTTATATCTCAAGTCAAACGTGCTTTAGGTACAGGCTTCAGGTTAGGGTACTGGATACTACTGGATTTGTTTCCCTGCTACTCTGGGACTGCGAAGACATGTTTCTCATAGGCAAGTCCGCAAATGAATTGAAGGATGGATTACTTGAGGTATATTAACTAGCTAAATTCATATTTGTTATTTAAAAAATTCTAACACCATTTATTTCTAGAATACTGGCGTTGTTGATGAGTATTCCTATCCAGTTGACTTGAACAATATTCTTCAAAGAAAATTCATGTTTAAGGTTATTGTCAAGAGCTCGAACATTCGGTTGCAAGGTGAAGTTTACAGTTTTGTCAAGCTTACAGATGAGGAGCAATTAATAAAGACATATGATTAGGCTGCACATTCAGATGCCTTCAATGTATATGATCTTCACTCACAAACTTCATAACATATTTAAATTGCGAATTTCTGTTAAATTGCATATTGTGTAGTATAATTTCAAACTCATTTATTTATTAATGATTGGTAGGACCCTGACTTCAATACTAATCAAGGCTTAGATGGAGAGAAGGAATGCGAGGAAAATATATCGATGACTTTTAAGTTGTCCTTCAACATTAAAGATACTTATATATCTGGAAGGATATCTTTCTAAATAAATTTTTCAATCTGGAATGTTTTTTTTTTAACTTTAAAGGTTTTGAATGTTCATTTTGTTTATTCTATAGGACGCTACGAACTCCCTATTAACATTTTTTTAGGTTATTGATTAATTTAATTAAAGTATTTGCAGGGTATAAATTAATAAAGCTACATGAACTATAAGTTTACTATTGATTTTCACAATTTTTGGTACTTTTTATATGCAGGAGTGCACTGAAGATAACGAGTTAATCGATATTGCAAATACACCTACCAAGATTGATATAACTAATGCCGCAATAGTGGTTGAAGAAGATCTGAATGCTCAGTTGTCAGCAAATAAAATCAAAAGAGTATTTAAGAAGAAGAAAACAACATAAGGCTTTTGCAAATGTAACACTTAGAGAATCCAAGAACTATCTGATTAGTTACTTTAGTAGTCTTATTAGTTATGAACAATATCATTTCAAGTGTTTTTGGCTATTTAACTTTTCCATTTACTTAGGTTGCAAATTGCAATACTTATGGACAAGATATTTGAAGCTTTTCATGGTTCTTTCTGTTATTACAGTTTTCCTATTCATATAAATAAGACAATTCATTTGTAGCAATGGTAAGTCATTTACAGCATAAGGCGTTTGCACCATGATAGCTTGACGTATTTAGCATTTTTTTTACACCTAATTTATAGCAATGTTGAGTCATTCACAATGCAAGGAAAGAAAATGGTGCTTTGAAGAATGTATTATTATATGCAAAGGTTTGAATTGGAACAAGCATGATCAGTTGTTCATGTATTGTTACTTTTAAAATCTGACTTAAAATAACATACAAATCTCTTCTATAGATAAAGTTGAACCTTTCAAAAGCAGAAACTATTAAGTCGAACGTGAAGAAAGAGTTCCTCCTTTGTCTGATATGACAAATGATGAGTGACACTATCATCGATTTACTATATTTATAATTGTGTTATTGGAACTTACTTTATTATAATTTATTCTTATTAGAATGTTTGGTTAAGTTGATTAATAGTTATACAACTAATGATGCACATGTAACTCATTGTGCAGACATAGAGTACATCATTTTCCTATATTGCAAGGTTAGTGTCTCAGATCGTCCTTTATCATACTTCATATTAGTCCCTTATTTTTGTTTTACTTCCTTTGAATTCGATCGCTAAAGTTAATATGCAATATACATATGTTTCTATTATCTCTTTCTGCTCTTTTTTTTATTTTAATTGATTCGTGCATCGCGCGGTTACATATACTAATTTGAAATAAAAAATAAAATAATTTAATTAAATATAACTGTAAAGTATAATTAAAATGGAGTGAAAGCTCATTTTTCTCCTTAAAATTTATCTTTAATAATCAAACTTCTCCTCCAACTTTAAATACTAGATATTTGCATTTTCTTATCATATGTAATACTAGCTATTTTCCTTGGCGTTTCTAATTTTTCCCGATATTATAATATTTTTTAGTATTATATGAGATATATTATCTTTACATGGTTGTTTTACCTATAAATTAAATTATGTTATATCATTTATAAATTTTATAATTTAAGCTCATTAACATTACAATTAGAATATTTCTTTTATAAGTTTGTTACAAAATATACCGTCACTTTTAAAGATTATTTTTTAATATTACGTGCAATAAATGTATATTTAAGTTTCAGTTTGTCTTTTTTCTATTACGTATATAGATTTTTGAATTTTTTGCAATTAATAAATATATTTTAATTATATAATTTTAAAAAAGCGTAAATATGTAATTTTTAATTTTAAGAATTTACAATAAAAACTAAATTCGTTTTAAATACATATTTATTAAGTTTTCATTCACTTTTATTCTCAATAATGTAAATAAAATTTTGAGTTTTAATTGGTATTGATACAAGCTAACTATTTTTTATTATTCTCATTTTTTCTTTATTGAATTTCACTAACTTATACATGATTAGTCACCAATTCTTACTTTTTTCAGTTAAAATAATTATTTACTTATAAATAAATACATAACATAAATTTTTTAACAAAAAATAATATTGAAAACATAATTTTAAAAAAAGACAAAGGTTGATAAGGTTAAGAGTAAAATAGGCATTTGAAAAATTCAATTAAGATAGAAGGAGGTTTGATCGTTAACTGTGTGTCTCTAATCTCTACATCTCAATTACTTTTACAGCTAAAGCAAGAAACGGACACGTAGAATTCCAAAACCGCATGCAACCTAACACGTATACATTTTCCTCCAGCAACACCTCACTACGTGGGAATTATTCAAACTTCCTTTAAAAATGAGCCATTTCTCCTATTTCCTTGCTGCTAACTTCCATTCCTTATCCAACACTTTTGTCTTCGTATCCAGATAAAAAAAGAAAGGAGAAAAAGAAATGATGAATTTTTTGGCTATTTCTCTGGTATTAACCACACTTGTTACGGCAGGATTTTTCAATCCGAATCTAGAGAATAATAAGAAAAAAGAAGATGTTATTTTAAAAGAAGGCCATAGAGTTGTTGTTGTTGAATTTGATAAAGAAGATGGTACTAAGGTCTTAATTTCTCCACAACAAGAAGCTGAAATTCCAAAAGGAAAATCAGGGTATGTTTCTGATCTCAAAGACAAGTTATATGAAAAAGCAGAAGAAGCATCTTCTGTTCTTCCAAATATTGGTCAAGGAATTTCAAGTCCGTATATAAATCAAGAAAATGGTGAAATTATTACTAAGCCTAGTGCGAAAGATGTCGTTTGTGATGCATTTGGCAAATGCAAAGAAAAAATTTCTAGTGCTTTGGGTAAAACCAAAGATAAGGTTTCAGAAAAAGCACATGAAACGGCTGATAAAGTTGATGAAGTTAAAGAAGGGGCTGCTGAGAAAGTGAAAGAAAGTGTTAAAGATGCATATAGTGAAGCCTCAGGTAAGGCGAAGGAAAAAGCAAAGGATGTGATTGACACAACAAAGAGAAAAAAGAGTGAAGTGGAGAGTGAAATCTCTGAGAAGGCAAAAGAATTAAAGGAGAAATCTGAACAAGTGAAAGATTCAGTAAAAGAAGGTGCGAAAAATGTAAAAGAAGAAGGGAAAAAGGAGTTGAAAGATATACTCGAGCGAGGACGAGAATTCTTCTATGATGTATTTGCTTATATTTTCTCGCTAGAGAATTTGCGCAGTGTGATGCGTTTGGTGCATTTTCTAGGCTTTGCTGTGGCTTATGGGATGTGTATTTGGGTGACGTTTGTTTCGAGTTATGTGTTGGCTAGAGCTTTGCCGAGGCAGCAATTTGCTTTGGTTCAGAGTAAGATTTACCCTGTCTACTTCAAGGCCATGGCTTATTGCGTTGGCGCTGCATTCCTCGGCCATTTGTTGAGCCAAAAACGTGGACTTTACGCGAGTTCGGCTGAAGCGGTTCAAGGTTTTAATCTTTTGGCTTCAATCGCTATGCATTTGGTCAATTTGGTCTACTTAGAGCCTCGAGCCACAAAGGTAATTATTCCTTTTAATCTGCACTTCTCTGTTTTCCTTGTTTTATTATTTTATTTTATATTTTATATATGATGTTGTTAAACTTGAAGAGGGAAAGAGGACTTCTGACACACACCAACTTATCATTAGAACTTGTACATACAAATTAACATGCCATGACATTTTCGAAGCAAGAGCTTCGCAGTAAGGAAGTTCAGGATTTTAAGTCAACAACCCCACCCCGCGTATCCCTCAATGTGGTGACTAGTAAGTGTGTTGTCTGAGAAGATAATATGCACAAACCTTAACGAGGGGTGAAAGCTACATTAATTGTCTTAAAGGCGGCCGTTGGTCGAAAATTAGATTGTGTTTATAGGTGCATCTATTGAACACCCTTCGTGTCCCTTCGTGGCGAAGACTGCTCGGCTCAAGAAAAACAATTCTCATAAGTTTTAAGATTTTAGTCACTACAATAACAACATACTCAATATTATGCCAGCAGGACTTTAGTCACTATAGTTAAATTTAACACGTGATAGTAGTTCAAAAACAGTGTCATTTTTGTTTGGGAGCATGTTAAAAAGGGAAGGGTGTCTGTATCATTCTTTTTAACGCACAAAATCTTGTCTTTCGCATCTGTAATTTTGCAGGTTATGTTTGAGAGATTGAAGTTGGAGAAGGAAGAAGGAAGAGGCAGAGACATATTTAACGTTGAACCAAATAGTAGAGGTGTGGATTCAGTGTTGTTGGATCCTACAACAGGCACAAAGACAACTAGTCAGACGACGACAACAACTAGTGAACCTGCAGAAAGATCTCCAGAGGTAGAAGCAGTGGTGAAGCCTCAAGTGGTCAGATTGAGTCAGAAACTGAAGAAGTTGAATTCATATTCATCTTTTCTTAATGTGCTCACACTTATGGCTCTCAGTCATCATCTTGTTCACCTTACTCAGTTAGTCGATGCCAGAAGTTGAACCTTTTGATGCTTCTTTAATTTCTCCTCTAGTGTTAGTATTATAATACATGTTGATCAGCTGGTTTACACTGTTTTCTTTTACACTCTTTTGCCAGTGTGTAGATGCTAGTAATACTTCTTTTCCTCTTGACTTCTGCTTAGATTGTCTTTTTTTCCTGTTTGTTGTACATGGCGAATGTTGAATGGTAACTGAACCTAACTACCTCCTAGTGGTACTCTTTTATTTTTGGTTATTTCTTTTAATGGCGCAGTTCAATTCTATATTCAGAGAGTTTTCAACCACATTAAATTTTTTATACGGAAGAAGTCTAAAAATGTCACTTATCTTTCAGAAATGGTCTATTCATGTCATCCGCTAAAAAATATTCATTTTATGCCACTGTCGTTACACCTTTGGCTCACCTATGTCAGTGCAGGTGAGCATTTTTTAACGGATGACATGAATAGACTATTTCTGAAAGTTGAGTGATATTTTTAGGCCTTTTTCGTTTTTTATAATGTCACGTTATATAACAACAAATTATTCAATGTGGGGGTAGTTTGGTAGGAGTTACTAGAAATGTATTACTAGTACCTTGTGTGGTATATTTTTTCAATCAAGTATTAGTTATATACGTCATATTTGGCATTGTCTTACCTATAAATAAGGTATAGAAAATTATGGCATTAATAATACTAAGGCAATTAATGTATGTATTAGTATGATTAAAGATAAATTATTCTTAAAGTTTCTTAACCCTAGAAAATATGGAATGTATTTTTGTGAACAATTATTTTTTTTAAAATTATATAATGTATTATAATTTTAATACATCATATCAAATAGTGGATAAGAAATAATATTTATATTATTGATTCATGCATTATTAATACATATTATTTCGCACTATTCTTATACACCCTATCAGACGACCCTTAAGTATTATAAATCTGTGTTGTATTCATAGATAATTTCTGCAAAAAATAAAACAATCAGAAGCAGAAGAGATAAAGTTTTGAGTTTTTCTTTAAGGAATTTAATCCCTTTACTGTTGTCTAAGGTTATTGAATTAAATCGCACTGATACCAAACAGTCTGGGGTTGAATAGACCTGTTCATATGAAGTATTCTTCTTTAACTTTTTAAGAGTTCCAACAAATGTGCTTCTCTAACTGAGCACAAATATTTTGAACTAAGCTAAACATTTTGTTTTCATTTTCAGATTTTCCACGAGGGACAAAGTGTATTAGTGTATGAAAGTTGACACAATTTTTTAGAGGACTAACTCGCTACTTGAGATTTATAGGTTTGAAAGTGAAAGCTCAATACCATTTTTCTAATGTGAAACAATTTCTTATGTTTACTTGTTTTTAGTTAGTTGTTACTCTTAGTTACCATAGTGATTTGGGATGACTTCAAAATCCTTGGAAATATTCGTGTTCTTGTTCCTTGAGATGAGAAACTAGAAGAAAATTGCTATTTGATGTACATAAACTACTTGGTGCTTCAAGGCATTAGGATCCAAAGTGTGCCCAAGCCATAATTTCACAGGTAATATAAATTTAGTCATATTTTTCATGGAAAGATAAAATTTGAAGAAACACATCCTTTAAAAATTTGAAGTTTGTTTTAATATAATATGATAGAGTTTGATATTTTTATATATGAGATTTCAGCATAATGTGTTGGAGTCTCAACATAATACGTTGGAAGTTTAGACGTAGGAGCTTCATAATGTAGCATATTATGCCGGAATAATTCGTGTTTCGGCTAAAATAGTGGTTATTTTTCGGTGACTTTACAAATGCTGGTTATTTTTTGATAATTGGCTAACGCATGTTATTTTCACAGTTTAAAGCTACTTGTTTTTCCAAATTAATAAAACGATCATAAAATTTTGGAGAAACTCTAGATGACGATGTTGATAAAGTTTTGGCTAGACTTTATATTATATACTTTCGGAATTAAGCCTTTCACATTGATGAATTTGCATGCATGTCAATTAAGGTCCGGAGTAATACAGTTGTGAAAAGTTATATAAAAAGAGAATTAGTAAAGTTTAACCGTTCAATCTCCAAATTTGCGTTGCAGGGAGAGAGGAGAAGTTAGAGGGCTCAAAGTGATAGAAGAAATTTAGTAGCATAGTGAAAGCAACTTTTGCAAGTTCGGCTAAAATTATGGTTAGAATGTAAGAAGAAACCTACCGTTAAAGAAACTTAGCTCAAAGTAATAATATAAAATAATAAAATAGACAATAAATGTAGAAAGAAAGAGAGAACAGATTCTTATTTCTTTCATGTATTCAAGTGTATACAATGTGATGCCCAAATCCTTTGTTTATAGGATAGATATTTAGGTAATACAAAGGGATGTCATGGACATGGTATTAACTATTGTGATCATGAGGGAAGATCATGGAGGTGTTGGAGTTACAAATATAATGGTAAGAAGTAGTGGGAGGTTAATGGAGAAGAGTAGTGAGTGTTACTCTCTTTGGAGTTATGGACATCCACCATAATCAAGTATTTCATAATTTCCCTTGGATGTCCAAAGATAATATGCCTCGTTAAAACCTTACTAGGAAAAAACCATGTGAGAAAAAATTCTAGTGAAGGAAAAAAGAATACACATATCATGTAATATTCATTTTCTGTTGCCTTATTAAAAACGTTGCCAGAAAAACTCATTGGGACAAAACCTGTGCTAAAGAAAAAAGAGTACAGCGCGTATTGTCTCTCGCTGATGAAACCATCATTTTTTTCTTGATGACAATGCATTTCAATCTTGTATTTCAACTTCTCAAACATTGAAGTTGACAATGTCTTAGTGAACAGATCAGCGAAATTATCACATGAATGAATTTGTTGAATATCAATTTCACCATTCTGTTGAAGATCATGCATCTGAAAAAGAACTGTGGTGAAATCTGCTTTATTATGTCTCCTTCGATATATCATTCTTTCAATTGAGTTATGAAAACAACATCATCTTCGATATTATTGGAATCTTCTCTTCAAAGAAAAGTCACACGTCTGTTGTGTGTTGATCACTAGCTTTATCATGTGTTTATCTTGGCATGACTTGAATAAGTATCAACAATTAACTGCCTTGTAGAATAATAATATGGAAACCCTCATATGCAAATAAATTTTTTGAAGAACGAACTTTAGAAAAATGCCTGCATTTGCATAACCAACAAAATCTTGACAATATTTGTTAGAATAAGCAAATCTATACTAAGGATTCCATTGGCAATATAGAACTAATCGTATTTCAATATATTGACATAGGAGTAAAACTATATCTCGCTAGAATATTGTTATACTTATGGTTCTAGCAAGATACATGTCACGACCCAACCTATGGGCCGCGACGGGCACCCGGTACCTTACTCGACCGAGTACCAATGTAACATATATTTCTTATCGTACTATCATGGGTAAATAGGCCAAAAGGGCTACCATGAGATAACCGAAATAAAACATGAGGCAATTCTAGACATAGGACGACCTAACATGATATAGAAACTTATACATCTTACCTACGCGCCTTTAGGCTGACATGATCGTTTGTAAACTCAAAACATAGGCCGACAAGGCCATACACGTATACATATACCTGACAATTTTATACAAGCCTCTAAGAGTACATAAATGACATAAAGGTCGGGACAGGACCCCGCCATACCAATCAATGCATGTCCCAATCATACTAACCAAATAGGCAACTCCAGAGCAAGTGGAGTGCAACAACACCTTTCGGTGAGCTGATAGCCTACAAGGAGGATTGTCAACCTGTCAATCGAGACCTGCAGGCATGAAACGCAGCGTCCCCAAGAAAAACGGACGTCAGTATGAATAAAATACTGAGTATGTAAGGCAGAATAGCATAACTAAAAACAGTAATGTAAAGAGATGTAGGAGATACAACATGTAGCATATGAGTACTTCTGAGAGATAGTGGCATGAAATGTGTGATACATATATATATAATCTTTTAAAAACATCCGCCTTTGTAGGCATCATCATCATCATATCATACCCAGCCTCGTAGAGGACTCGGTAAAAACATACCTGGCCATCATAAGGCTCGGTAGAATCGTACCCGACCACATGAAGCTCGGTAAACCCAACCGATCAGTGGTTTCACTATAGGTGCCATACCCGGCCGACTATATAGCGGCTCGGTAGAGTAAATTAGATACTATATATAATGCATGATGGACTCGTGAAATCACGCTCTAAACCTTTTGGAGTGACGTAAGGTAGTTGCATCTTCTATTATTATTATGGACATCATACCGTGAATATGAGCTTCACTATGACTCAAGGATCAGAGCTTCACTATGACTCAAGGATCATACATACTTTCTTTGACTAACTTTGTAAGGGAAGAACAACATGGACCACTTTAGTTGCTAGGAGTAAATTTATTATTAAATAGCATATCGTTTACGTTCTTTCACTTTAGATCATGCCAGAAGAATGAATGAAGAGCCTTAACATAACTTATCACAATCTTTCCACTCACCAAGTTGAACTCACCTCTTCGCACCTTAATCTACAATAACGATAATAATACAATTATTAAGTTACGACCGCACAACAAACGACAATCTTATTTTGTATAAAAACGGACAATATCTCCCCTATTATCCTTACTTCCTCCAAATTCAATATAACACCAACAACATATATACATTATTTTCCAGCCTTATATACACCACAAAATACTACAAAACATCCCAACACACCGTCTCTTCATACACAAAACGACCACCATAGTAGTGTCAAACGACCCGAAAATGTTACGACGAACGACCAGCCCACCACCCTACATATATATGGTGTTTCTCCACACCATTCCTCCTCCAAAACTCCACAAAACAGTAGTGAAATACGCATCCCAACAGTAACACAAAAGAGTCCACAAAACAGTCGGCTACAAGTCAAATAACTCGAACTCACAGCTTCCAATCACCGTCCTGTGAGTTCTAACTATTAGGAAACACATTTATCAACCTTCCTTGATATTTAAAGACTTATATACAGATATTACACATTTATTAACTATGAAATACCTTCAAAAACTCTAACTACAAGTAAAAAAGAGAGGCGGTATAATGACACTTACGCCGTAGGGATCGTTTTGATGTTATCGCTTCTCGATTTCATGCGCGGGATGATAATTTTCTTTGACAACCTAGAAGAGAGCTTAAGGATATGTTTATGGGTATTCTCTGGTCGTGTTATTTTGAAAAATGAAGAGAAAGCCGACCTAAGACTTATATATATCAATTTTGGAAAAGTCAAAGAGATGCTAGCTTGGCACCCTAGCATTGGCACATCTTCTGACGCTTATATATTTTTATACGGATTTCGTATAAATGAACGGTTAAGATATTTGGAAATTACATTCCAATACCATCAATTTGGTATATAATATTTCCCAATAAAACCTCATATAACACACAAAATATATTGCTCAAAAAGCTTTAGTGAACCACCTACTTGTCACTTATGATGTATGCGCAGTCTCACAAAACTGCAAATATATCTCTACTCCTATGTCGTATCGATGAACGGTTTAATGAGTTTGAAACTAGATTCACAGATATTCAATTTGGTTGGTAGATCATCCAATAATTCCAAGAATATTGGGAGAAAATCTCAGTTACATTTGACCTAATTTTTAGCACATTATGAATGTAATTTGTGAAGACCTTTGCCAACTTTTGTTCCATAATTTGCTTGACTTCAAAACGTAGCACACGACCATCATACGACAAACATAACTCATATCATAACCTCTTTATCATGTAATGAACAATAGTCTCACCCTAAAGTACATGTTATAACATTTCAAACTCGTCTACTTTCGACGAAACTTTTTTTCTTCAATTGGTTTAGCTTCTAAGCTTTCCAACCCTCTTGGTACTCATTATTCATGACCTTAAATATTTGTAACCTCCAAGGTAACATGATTAACTAACTTTATGTGCTTCCAAATATAATCTTATTTCTGAGCTTACATCAATTGACTTACGACGTACTCTCACGTACGAAAACATGGGGTGTAACATCATTCCCCCCTTTGGAACATTCGTGCTCGAATGTTGACTAATGCACTTATCCGTCTCTTAAGCAACATCTCTTACGAATACTTTATTATTTTCTTTTCCATCTAGCGAGTTGTTCGGTGAATAAATCCAAAGGCTAGGGCATTCCCTCCTTCAGGCCTCTTTCTCACACCACGACTTGTGGTCGAAATTCTTACAATCTCGTCACTATTTCTACCTTCTTTCATGCAGCCTGTATGATTCTAACCTTGAATGTGCTCCAATGAGACTCTTATCTCCTTTTTCCGCTAGCTTTTAACCAATCTCTAGGCTTCACTTTGTGAACATATATAGTACTGTGACAAGTTGTCCCTCTGGGCATCTATAGGTGTACTAACGTTCTTTGCTTGGTACTTTGTTGAACTTACGACTATTGTTATATCTTGTTTCATAGCCTCAGTTATCTATGCTTATGGATTTACCACAACTAGGTAGGTCATACTGTACCATAACTCTTACTTCGATTTATGATTATCGGAGCCTGCTACCCAACTCCAGGTTACTCTCTCACCGCTTATCCTATATGTATAAATCTAAGCCATGTAATGCTTCCTTATTACTGTTCATCTTAATAATGACAGCCTAATCTCATCTCATATTTGTAACTTTCATTCATCTATTGTTGATTCACCTTAATGTTGATCTATAATCTACCACTGATAACTTGAAACCTCTCATGTAATACATTGTCACTAGGGCTCATGTCGCATCAGGGAACATTTGAAGTGATTTTCTTGATCCACTTAGGGATGATACTATATTTCAATAACTGTATTTCATAGAACCATAACATGATTCATCTTATGGGGGTGTTCTAATCCTGTGCAGCTCATGAAATCCCTATTCTCAAAATCATTACTCAATAAAAGGCCTAAACGTCATCCTCTTATCATTTATCACAATTACACCCTTACTTTACTACTAGGGTAGCATTTCATCTCTTCTAAATGCTCCTAGTTTTCAACTCCTTTGAGTTCATTCATGCTATACTGAGTTTTTTATAACTTTATGGAAACCATCAGCTCTTTTGTTGTGATGGGTTAAATCCCGAGAACTGACCTATTCTCGTTACCTTCTAACTCACTTTTTCTTATCCTTACTGCTGTGTAGCTAAAACCTTGTTGCTCTATCATACTTTAGCTTGCAACCTACGCATATCTATTTATACTACTCGCACCCTTCCTTTTAACATGCTAGCACCATAGATTTCCTTTCATGTCTTCCCAGTCGCCTTTAAATGTAAGAAATTACTTTTCCTGGCCGTTCTGCCACTTGCTGTATGGATACTTGGCATATCTTAGTGCCCACGAATACTGGAGTTCCCTATAACTCATATGATCTCAATTATCAACTCTTGATTTTTTTCTTCTTCCCGTTCATTAGCCACGATAGGTTTCCACTTTCTTTTGGAGATCATACAATATTATAGTGAGACTGATGTTACAAGACCACTTCTTCTTTAGGTCACTATGCTTATGTTGAAGCCTTCTTCTTTATTTCCTCAGCTGGTCTTTCGTTGCAGTGCTTAGGGAAGACCCTCTGACTCTTGTAAAGCTGTGAGCTTATTAAGTTGTATACCCCACTGTATTTGTGATGTTCTTACTCGTCGATGATTATCCTTAATTACTTACCTTCGCGCCCTTGAGCTTGTAGGGTTGCTTCTGACTTGAAATTTTAGTTGTCTCCCTAGTGGCACTCTCTTTTATATCTGTAACACTTATATTGTACCTTTTACTACCCCCAACTCCTATCTGAATATTTCTCGAGGATTACGATGTTGTATTTGAGAAACTGAATTCCTATGCTGGGTTTCACTATGTTTATCTTGCATGATCTAGTGATTTGTTTGTATCCTCCTATGTATCCATAACTAGGCTCTTCGTGAATCAACTACAAACTACCCGTTGGTCCACTCTCATGTCTGTATTTTATGTAACGCCTCTTGGGTTATGTCCTTTGTCTTAACTTACCTCTCGTACGAGATCCTTATGTATCAAGTGTTCATTACCACTTATTTATCAAAATCATCCAGTGAGAAACCCTTATTGATTCTCCTCGAAGTCATGCTTGCATAATGTTTTGGAGTCATATTATATCTGTAGGATCTGAATAAATGCAATCTCATTCATTTCACCTTTTTACCGCATTCCTCCTTTACCATTCGATAGTTACCTCTTCATCTTTGGCATTTTTTTTTCACATCTTCACTAACTTATTACTCGCTTTGCGGTAGCCCTTCTACACTAGGGATAATTGAATTTCTTATGCACAAGGGTGACACCTGGTCTAACTGGAATATTTAGCCCCTTAAGCTTAACTCTGCTTATAGTGCTTGCTTTAAGGAAGTGTCTTTGTGAATGACCGTTAAAGGTTATTCTTCTATTGTTCATTCTATTACTGTCGAAACATGATCTCTAAAATGATGCCGACTATTACCAATTCCTTCGGTCCTTAATTCATGTTCAGTTTATCTTGTTCACTAGCCCATACTAATTTCTATTGTTGTGAGGGTCTCACTCTTCCTTCTGTTAATCACGTTTGAGTCACCAACTCATTTATCGAAATGCGGGTATGGCTTTATGGCTTATACTTTTATTTTCTCATGGCATGTCTCCTCTTGTATTTTCCTTCACTTGACTATAGACTCTGTCATCCTGTCATATTTTGATTTACCGTTATCACTCATTTATCACATCTTACTCATAATGCTTTATTTACTCTCTTCTTATTCTCCTGCTAATATCTTTGTCTATTACCGTATTCTAAAAACTTCAACAAAATAGTCTTTCTCTTTTAGAAACCTTTGCACCATCTCATTGGTTCTTGGGTCGACTAACATTCATCTTTACTAGGGGAAGGAGTCATCTTAAGGTAAATATTCATCCCTTCTAGGATTCCAATGCCTATCTTCTGAACTTTCTGACATTCTAGAGTGCACCATCTGGCTATCTTCTAATGAGAACTATTACCATGTCCTGCACTATCCTCTAAAAATGTTAGATAATGGTAACAATCCATCCAACATTTTGGGTTACTTTAACCCTAACTGGATCCTGATATCATATCTTTCTCTTAAATTATGTCAGTTAGCTCCCATAGGGCATAATTGAGATGGGTATGGACAATTGTAGATATCTCCGTTACTGTTGAAAGTAACTCAAAATGCTTATATTTCTCTGCCTGAATATAAATATTGATAATCTTTATTAACTAGGTACCTCGTACCCTTCTTCATCTTGCTTCCTTTACTTGCTGAAACTTGTATCTACCTTATGATTCTCTTATTTCTTTTTACCATATAGGTAGATAGATATTATTTCCTTAGAGCTCCTTATTAAGAAGCTTACACATCTTAGTACACACATGATCTGCTGAAGACCTCACATTTACTCATCATAAGCATGATGCAAAATCGATTTCCTCTGATTCAACTCTTCCACAACCATATTCAATCTCTTACCAACTGTTTTTTTCTAGATGTAGGCATCATTGTATTATGAATAATAGAAGTTAGGAGTTTGATTTATTACAACTGAGCTCTGCCACATGATCTAGAGTAAGAAGAAAGAGTGACAGTCCTAAATGTCATGTAGCCTCCTGCTTATAAGTGTGGTGCACAACACACCCATAAACAAGACTCTACTAGACACGACTTGTAGACATCCCTAGGACAGAACTGCTCTGATACCACTTCTGTCACGACCCAACCTATGGGCCGCGACAGGCACCCGGTACTTTACTCGACCGAGTACCAACGTAACATATCTTTCTTATCGTACTCTCATGGGTAAATGGGCCAAAAGGGCTATCATGAGATAACCGAAATAAAACATAAGGGAATGCTAGACATAGGACGACCTAACATGATATAGAAACTTATACATGTGACCTACGCGCCTCTAAGGCTAACATGATCATTTGTAAACTCAAAACATAGGACGACAAGTCCATACACGTATCCATATACCTGACATTTGTATACAAGCCTCTAAGAGTACATAACTTACATAAAGGCCGGGACAGGGCCCCGCCATACCAGTCAAGGCATGTCCCAATCATACTGACCAAATAGGCAACTCCGGAGCAAGTGGAGTGCAGCAACACCTTCCGCTGAGCTCATAGCCTACTAGGAGAACTGTCAACCTGTCAATCGGGACCTGCGGGCATGAAACGTAGCGTCCCCAAGCAAAAGGGATGTCACTATGAATAAAGTACTGAGTATATAAGGCAGATAACATAACTAAGAACAGTAATGTAAAGAGATGTAGGAGATACAACCTGTAGTATTTGAGTACCTCTGAGAGATAGTGACATGAAATGCGTGATACATATATATATATAATATTTTAAAACATCCGCCTCTGTGGGCATCATCATCATCATATCATACCCGGCCTCGTAGAGGACGGTAAAAACATACACGGCCATCATAAGGCTCGGTAGAGTCGTACCCGGCCACGTGGAGCTCGGTAAACCCAACTGATCGGTGGTTGCACAATAGGTGTCATAGCCGGCCGACTATATAGCAGCTCGATAGAGTAAAATAGATACTATATAATGCATGATGGACTCGTGAAATCACGCTCTAAACCTTTTGGAGTGACGTAAGGTAGTTGCACATTCTATTAATATTGTGGACATCATACCATGAATATGAGCTTCACTAGGACTCAAAGATCATACATACTTTCTTAGAATAACTTTGAAAGGAAAGAACAACATGGACCACCTTAGTTTCTAGGAGCAGATTCATTATTAAATAGCGTATCGTTTCCGTTCGTTTCACTTTAGATCATGCCAAAAGAATGAATGAAGAGCCTTAACATACCTTAACATAATCTTTCCTCGAACCAAGTTGAACTCGCCTCTTTTCACTTTAATCAACAACAATGATAATAGTACAATCATTAAGTTACGAAAGGTACAACTATCGCACAACGAACGACAATCTTATTTTGTATAAAAACGGGCAGCATCTCCCCTATTATCCTTACTTCCTCCAAATTCAAGATAACACCAACAACACAAGAACACAAAAACAACAACAAAAACATATATACATTATTTTCCAGCCTTATATACACCACAAAATACTACAAAACAACCCAACACACTGCAATCTCTTGATACACAAAACAACCACCGTAGTAGTGTCAAACGACCCGAAAATATTACGACGAACGAACAGACCACCACCCTAAATATATATGGTGTTTCACACCCTTCCTCCTCCAGAACTCCACAAAACAGTAATGAAATATGCAGCCTAACAGTAACACAAAAGAGTCCACAAAACAGTCTGCTACAAGTCAAATAACTCGAACTCACAGCTTCCGATCACCGTCCCGTGAGTTCTAACTATTAGGAAACACATTTATCAACCTTCCTTGATATTTAAACACTTAAATACATATATTACACGTTTCTTAACTATGAAGTACCTTCCAAAACTCTAACTACAAAGAAAAAAGAGAGGCGGTAAAATGACACTTACATCGTAGGGATCGTTTTGATGTTATCACTTCTCGATTTCATGCCTGGGATGATAATCTTCTTTGAAACCCTAGAAGAGATCTTAAGTATATTTTTATGGGTGTTCTCTGGTCGTGTTATTCTGAAAAATGAAGAGAAAGCCGACCTAAAACTTATATATATCAACTTTGGAAAAATCAAAGAGGTACTAGCTTGGCACCCTAGCATTGGCCCATCTTTTGACGCTTATATCTTTTTATACGGATGTCGTATGAACGCGGTTAAGAGAGTTGGAAACTAAATTCCAAGACCTTCAATTTGGTATATAATATGTCCCAATAAAACCTCATATAACACACGAAACGTATTGCTCAAAAAGCTTTAGTGAACCACCTACTTGTCACTTATGATGTCTGCGCAGTCTCGCAAAACTACAAATATCTATCTACTCATATGCCGTATCGATGAACGGTTTAATGCGTTTGAAACTAGACTCATAGATATTCAATTTGGTTGGTAGATCATCCAATAATTCCAAGAATATTGGGAGAAAATCTCAGTTACATTTAACCTAATTTTCAGCACATTATGAATGTAATTTGTGAAGATCTTTCTCAACTTTTGTTCCATAACTTGCTTGACTTCAAAACGAAGCACACGATCATCATACGAAAAACATAAATCATAGCATAACCTCTTTATCATGTAATGAACCATAGTTTCACCCTAAAGTACAAGTTATAACATTCCAAACTCGTCTACTTTCGACGAAACTTATTTTCTTCAATTGGTTTAGCTTCTAAGCTTTCCAACCCTCTTGGTACTCATTATTCATGATCTTAAATATTTTTAACCTCCAAGGTAACATGATTAACTTACTTTATGTGCTTCCAAATATAATCTTATTTCTGAGCTTACATCAATTGACTTACGATGCACTCTCACATACGAAAATATGGGGTGTAACAATATATTAGTGCACCAATTGCACTAGACACAAAATAAATCATGTACGCCATGATTAGTAATCCACATAAGGATTTGATTAAGTTTTATTTAATAAGTTTCTTAGGAACCTTACTATGCTACAGAACAATGTGAATCCTTCAAAGATTTTCATTTATACACATATCAAGTTTTTCATGTATTGCCAAATAAAAATTTGAAAACGGTATCATCCATCACAGGAGAACATATCTCCATATAACTAATGCCGGGATATTTATGAAAACTCTTGTGCCACAAGTCGTCTTTATGTCTATCTACTTGATTATTCAGTTCACTTTCAGGTGTTGGAACTTTCCGTCCAACTTCACATTATCCAGGTGAAGTCAATCCATTGCATATTTTTCATTTGGCCAATCATTTATTTGTCCAAATTCCATGACATATTTGAGCTCAAGATCCTCGTTAATATTAATAATATTGAGCGCTTTATTATATCAACAATATCGTCGATGATCATTTTATATCGGTTCCATTATCACTCAATAAAGACTTAACTTATCGAGATCTCACTATAGAATTATTTCTAGGTACCTGAGCCTCTCCCATGAGGTCTTATAGAGTGTTATGTCGTGGTGCTCTTCTAGAGCACTTGCCTCCTTATTATGACCATCTTGAACATTTGATCATCTCCTTCTTCAAGGAGTTTTATCTTTGGAACCGATTAGTCTATTACGCTTCATGCGTGCCATAGACTCTGTCCATCATGAAATTTATTCTAATTGGAGCATTTAGCAGCTGAAATATGATATTTAGCTTTGGGTCAGCAAATACGTATGGCAATATTTTGCAAATGAATTATCACTTGAACTTCAAGTTCACATTTTCTTGTACGAGGATCTAGGTGCACTCATAATAATTTATTCCATGTATTACTTTTTTAGCTGTCCATTTACCCCCTAATGCTGGGATCACCGACACATATCTCCAACTTTCTTTGAGAACCCATCTTTGTGCATTGCGGCAGAACAATTAAATCATATAGCACATCCATATTTCTAGATGAAAATTATTTGGTTTCTGACCCTGAACCAATTAAGATAGGGAGAATTTATCATAACTTGTTGGCTAGATGCTTACAAGTGTTGTTGTATATTAAATAATACACCTCATACCAAATTTCTATTTGAGAGTTTTGTTCTCATAGCCAATGGTTTATCTTAATTGGAGGCATACATTTCCTGCTAAACCACCTTGGATTTAAACCAGCATTATCAAGATAAATTATCATAATTTTTTTTTCTGGAATTGTGCTCTAATAATTTGAGCAAGCAACCTTGCAAACGCAAAACTGCAAGTTGATAACAAACACACATTTGACCATAGAAGAGATGCATCTATTAAAATCATATAAATAGTAAACGGTCTACATGACAGGTGATTGCGCCCATACATATATATCACATTTTATTCGTTCCAGATATCAAAGGATTCAATCCCAACCTTAACTGGTATATCATGAGAATAAACAGCACAAGATAATTATTGAAGAATCTCTATTTCTGCAATATATGCTAATCTGAATTCTCAAGTAATTTTCGCATCATAATTGAACCGGGATGGCTAACTGGCCATGCTTACTAATCTTTGTTTCAGTAAACCTCTAGTTTACTTGTTGCAAGTGATTCCATTATCATGCTTATATATGTGTCATATAAATAGAAGAAAAATCGGATAACCTTTCATATTTACCCGGTATGATTATAGTAATATGAATATATTCAATCTTCTTTTCATTTATAGTCTCAATATGCCAACCACTTTGGCTAATATATTTGAAACTAAAAAAGTTTCTTTTGAGACTTACTACAATATCAATGTCATGAACAATTATACTCAACCGGACGGTAATAAATTAATTTTTTGGAGCTCCTAATTGTTTCTATACTACAAGATCTTTTATCACACCATCTATACGGTGAATGTCTCCTTCACGGAAATCATATCATAATAACGGTCATGGTAAAAATCATCATAAGCAAAATCATTTCTTGCTTTAATATTTTATCATTAATAACTTTCTATAAGGCATATCAAAATATTTTCAGCGTATCACATGTATGCGACCAATAACATATTCACGTAACCACACAGTAATATTCATTATCTTTATTTATCTCAAACCTCCCTTAGAGGCGAGTTGTAGAATTTATTCGACCATACATAAGCACATTATTATGCATAATTTTTATCACATATATATTTTTACATTTACTTTCAGGAATAAGTCTGCATTTTCAATGCTTATCACAAGTCACCTTTTCAAGGAATGGACTATAATCATGTGAGCGTGACTCGTATTAATAGACCACATTGATACATATTATCTTCACTTTTGAAGGATTATTTTGAGAACCCTTATTTTTCTCCTTTTTTGTTATTATGATGACTATTATTATTCACTACTACAAAAAAGACCTTTAACGACAATAAGGCAATTGTTGCTAATAAATTCCTTAAGCTGAAAAACTAGTGGCACATGAACATTAGCCAGTAAAAAATATCCCTTTACTGGAAATAAAAATATAATTTGCACTAAAACTTACTAATTGAATTTAATTTTTTATTATTTTAACTTTTCCCTCCCCACAAAAAGAAAAACATTGTTCCCTCCAAATTTTTTGGACGAGATTTATCGTTCCCTCCAATTAGAAACGTGTAGGGACTAGGAAAATATATTTCCCTTTAATAGAAAGGGATACCGTCAATTGAATAGGAAAACCTAAATTGTTGTTGCGTAATTCCAGTACGCGGTGAATTTCATCAAGGTCGTCGATTCTTTTCCAGGTAAATTCTCTCGTTCGTGTGACCTTCTCTTCTTCCCCTGTTAATTTATCTTCTTCCCTTGTTAAATTGGTTGCTTGCAATCGTTTTGCAAATGATTTTTGATTGATCCTACTCGATTTTTTATATCGATTGATCGATTTACAGTGGATTGATGTTGCTCGATTGTTTATTTGGATTGATTTACAATGGATTGATGCTTGATGCTGCTTGATTGATTATATTGATTGTTTTACGGTGGATCCTTTTTGTTTGATTGTTTATATTGATTTATTTACAATTGATTGATGATGCTTGATTTTTTAAATTGGCGTTGCCTTTTCCAACAAACTCTCGTTTAATTATTTTGATAGTGTTTGAAGATATTGATTCATCCCAACTCTGAAAATAAAGTGTTTTAATAAAAGAAAACAAACATCTGTGATAGAGTATTATAAGTGTAAAGCACAAGACGACACGTTTCGACATGATCTGCTTCCTTTTTTGGTTGCATTTTAGGCTACTCTTCAGTCTTCATGAAGCAATTGTAGAAATAAAAATAGTTAATAGGCTTTTGTATTTTATATTACAGTTAGGAGTGTAATGGTATTTCGAAAGGCTGACTAGAAATTAATCCAAACTGGAACTTTGTCACTGTCGACTAAGCAACTTGTCTTGTAGTATTTTTGTTTCTTTTTTGTCATCATGGTAAGGAATGACGAATTATTCGAATTCATACAATGACAACCTTTAACATAAAATATCTTACAAGCAGTAAACTTATGGGTCTCGAGGTATGGGAACATTTCTCAATTTAGAAAGCTCATCTAAAGTAAAGTGGAGCAGCAAATTAATGGAATATTAATTTTGATCGTTATTTTAGTCTCAGCTGAAAGATCCTAGTTTTAGGCGCCACATTTTGGTTCAAAGTCTTATTCTGTTTGACTATTTGAAGGTAACGATATGCATTTTGTTAGCTCGAAGCTCGATGTGCGAGTGGATCTTTTAGTAATAATATGACCTTAATTCCCTTTGCTAAGGTGGTCTGAAATAGTAGCTATTTAGTAATAATAGGTGATCTTTTTAGTAATAATATGATCTGTTAGTGCAATGGTGTTTGAATCAATAAGGTGGTCTGAAATAGTAGCTACAAAGAGATTTCAACTTCATATCCATAAAGCTGATCAAAAGCAGCATTAATGAACTAATCTCTTTGCTATATGTTCAATTTAACTTTGGAATTGAAATAAGATTTACAGATTTTTAATTTTTAAGAGCACTTAAACTGAAGCGAACACTACATACGATAAACAAGAATATGTTGCGAGGAGTTATTAACCTTTTTTATTATATGTGAATATCTCTTAAAGTGGAGAGCATCGAGTAAATAATTAGAAATGGCCTTGCATCATAAAATGATAGTTTTAATAGATTTATGTTTGATAGTTTCAATTGTTAAAATGATATCTTTGAGCTGTGGAATTACCTATTAATAGGATGATTTTTTTATTTTGAACTACCTTTTTGATTAATTTCTCATTTTTACTAACAAATATGTAGCTCTTGCAGTAATTACAGAAAAGAAAGGAATATCTTGAACGTCATGGACAATCCTAGAAATAAAAGATGGATGTATTGCGATAGAGTTAGTAAAGAATATTTGGGTGGAGTAGAGAATTTTTTAAATCATGTCTTTTCTGGAAAACAACCTGGAGAAAAAATTACATGTCCTTGTACGGAGTGTGTGCTTATCCATCAAGTAAATCGGGCTACATCATATGATCATCTTGTGATTAATGGTATTATACCGTCATATAATACTTGGTTTTGTCATGGGGAGTCTCTAACGCGATCAAACAATGCTGGAGAAAATAACTGCAACCAGTCAACTCTAAAGGGCGATGATATGTGAGGAATGATACATGATGCATTTGGAGGTGTTACACAGTTCATGGATACTGACATTAGTGAAAGTGGTGGCATGGAGCAAAACGTACAAGAGAATACTGATCATCCATCTAGAAATCAATCTCATCCAGAGGTGGATAAATTTGAACGGCTCATGAAGGAGGCAAATGAAGAACTATATCCTGGATGTAAGAAGTTTAGAAAACTGTCCTTTTTGTTGCATATGTATCAAATAAAATGCATGTTCAAATGGTCAAATGAATCTTTTAATTCTTTGCTTGGACTATTGAAAGATGCGCTTCCTGAAGGAGAAAAATTGCCTCCTTCTTTCTATGAGACCAAAAAGATAGTTGAAGGCTTGGGCTTAAAGTATGAAAATATTCATGCTTGTCCTAACGATTGCATGCTTTTTAGGAAAGAGTTTGCTAATAAGAATGTTAATAAATGCAAAGTTTGTGAGGCTTCTAGATGGAAAAATGATGCTAGAAAAATTCCCCAAAGTCCTAAGGTATTTTCCTTTAAAACCAAGGCTTCAGAGATTGTTTATGTCTTCAGAAACTTCTAAAGCAATGCGATGGAATCATGAAGAGCGCAACAAAGATGGAAGTCTACGTCATCCTGCAGATTCTGAAGCTTGGAAAAATTTTGATAGTAAATATCCCGAATTTGCTGGAGATCCTCGCAATGTGCGTCTAGGATTAGCTTATGATGGTTTTAATCCATTTGGCACAATGCGAACTGTAGACAGTTGTCACGACCCCAAATCCTAAGTCAACCATGATGGTGCCTAACATGGAACTAGGCTAGCCAACAATCACATACTAACATAATATTTTCATAATTTCCAAAACGGTTCCGATATATCACAAAATTCTTTCGTTTAAGTAGTTCACAACAACAAAAAAGAATAAAACAGTTTATACACTACCCCAAAACCTGGCGTCATGAGAATCTACGAGTAGTATAAAATAACCCTACTGTCATAATACATCAAGACTCGGAACGAGAAGCTAAATACAAAACAAGAAATGGTAAAAGAGATGTTGTGGACGCTAAACAGCTACCTCGAAGTCCCAACTCCGGCTCCACACGAAGGAAGAAAACTAGCGCTCGGTACCAACACCTGTATCTGTACACAGGGGTGCAGGGAGTAATGTGAGTACGCCAACTCAGTAGTAATGAAAATAAATCAAGTCTAAGCAGTAAGAAATACATAAGATCAAATCATCAATTCACAATAAGCACAGCCTTTCTTTCCAACAGTGTATACATTAAATCAACATGCTTTAAAAACCAACTTTAGTAAAATCCTTTGAAAAGTGTGATTTCCAACAATTTCAGAAAAATACCCGAAGAGTTTAGTGTAAAATGAAATAAATCATAAATAGCCCCTCGGGCCAAAACATGTATCATTAATCGCCCCTCGGGAAACTCATCACTCCGAATCAGTCACTCAGCATACCTTACAATCACTCAGTATCAGCCCCTCGGGCAACCTCACTGTCACTCATGCCTCCCAATCACCTGTCACTGGGTACTCGCACTCAATAGGTACCTGCGCTCAATGGGGGTGTGTACAGACTCCGGATGGACTCCTTCAGCCCAAGCGCTAATATCAAGCCACCTCGTGGCATCTCATATCCTCACAATCAGTCCCTCGGCCTCACTCAGTCAGAAACTCTCAGTAAGCCACTCGGGTTATCAGCAAAATGGGGTACTCGACCCAAAACATCATTTTATATCTCAGAAATAGTGTAAATAAGGTTGAGTCTCGAAAACAGTTAAACATAATATGACTGAGTGTAAATCATAAGTCAACACAGTGAGGAAATAGCAGTAAAAGCTCCCAAGGGGTCTAAACAAGTCGGCTCAAGGCCCAAACATGGCTTACAGCCCAAATATAGCAATATTTTAAAACACGATTTAACATATAATTTAAAGTAAATACGCAACTCAATAGTTGTCGCGGAAAGGACCAAGTCCAAATCCAAAAATCAGTGCACGCCACACACTCGTCTTCTGGCATGTGCACCACTCCAAGAATAGTGAGAAAATACGAAGTCCGGGGTTTCATACCCTCAGGACAAGATTTACAGTCATTACTTACCTCAAACCGGCCCAAATACTAATCTGCGATGCTCTTGCTTCTCGAATCGGCTCCCAACTGCTTTGAATCTAACCAAACCAGATAAATATCATCAATATACGCTAAAGGATCAAAGCTTACTCGTAAACTATCAAATTGAACCAAAATTCCCGAAATTGGCCAAACCCGACCCTCGGGCCCAGGTCTCGGAATTCTATAAATATTACATCACAAGAATCCTTATCCTTTTCCGAGTCTATACATATAAAATGGATCAAACTCTGACCACAATTGACCCCTAAATTCCTTAATTATAAATATCAATTCCCCAAGCCCTAAACCCCAATTTATGCCATAATTCCACTAATTCCAAGTCTAATCCGTCAAATATCAACATAGAATCGAGTTTTTAGTCCAAGAAACTTACCTCCACAGAAGACCCTCGAAATCCCTCTTCAATTTGCTCCAAAAATGTCTTAACCCGCATGCAAAAGTGATGAAAGTGCCAAAAATTCGCTAAGAGCCCTTTATATATGATCTGCCCAGCAATTCCCACACCTGCGGCCCCATTAGCACACCTGCGGACCTCTTCTCGCACCTGCGGGCTCGCAGATGCGACCAGGCATCCGCACATGCGTCCAGGTCTCCCTCTTACGCACATGCGCAATGTCTTCGCACCTGGTGATCTCGAGCCTGCGATCCTATTTCCGCATGTGCGACCACACCAGCAGTGGTGCACTAGCAGCAGTTTTGCTGCAATTTTTCAAGTCCAAACCTCCTTTAACCATCCGAAATCAATCCCGAGCCCCTCGGAACCCCAACCAAATATACCAAAACGTCATAAATCATCAACCAAACTTATTCGAACTCTTGGGACACTCAAAATAACATCGAAACACAAATTCGACTCATGATTCAAGCCTAAGAATCCTAAATCTTCCGAAAATCACCAACGATGCCGAAACCAACCAAAACACCTCCGAATGACCTAAAAATTTGCACACACGTCCAAATGACATTACGAACCTGCTCGAACTTCCGAAATTCCATTCCGACCCCGATAACCAATTTTCCACTGCCGACCGAAAATCGCCAAAAACTAACTTTCGCTAATTCAAGCCTAATTCTACACCGGACATCAAAATCACATTCTGAACATAATCCTAAGCCCTAAATCACCTAAAGAAGCTATCCGAGCCATAAAATCTACATTCCGAGGTTGTTTACCAATAAGTCAACTCCCAGTTGACTTTTCCAGCTATTAAGCCAATTTAAGAGACTAAGTGTCTCAGTTCTCACCACGAACACCCCGAACCCGAACCAACCGACCCAACACATCAGAATTAGGTTTACTAGCACATAACAAAGCTAAAATAGGGGAAACGGGGCTAATCTCACAAAATGATCGGCTGGGTCGTTACATCCTCCCCCTCTTAAACAAATGTCCGTCCTCGAACTGGTCTAGAAACATACCTGGAGACTCAAATAAGTGAGGATATCTGCTCAGCATCTCCCGCTCGGTCTCCCAGGTGGTATCCTTCACTGGCTGCCATCTCCACTGAACCTTCACTGAAGCTATATCCTTAGACCTCAGCCTTCTGACCGGACGACCAAAATAGCCACTGGCTCTACCTCATATGACATATCACCCTCGAGCTGAACCGTGTTGAAGTCCAAAACATGCGACGGGTCACCAACATACTTCCGGAGCATCGAAACATGGAACACCGGATGAATACTCGATAAGTTGGGTGGCAAGGCACCTCTCCAATCCTCTGCAACACCTCAAATGGCTCAATGAATCGGGGACTCAGATTTCCCCTCTTCCCGAACCTCATAACACCCTTCATAGGTGACACCCTTAGCAACAACTTCTCCCCAACCATGAAAGACACATCCTGGACCTTCTGGTCCGCATAACTCTTCTGCCTAGACTACGTCGTGCGAAGCCGCTCCAGAATCAACTTCATCTTACCCAATGCATCCTGAACCAAGTCTGTGCACAACAACCTAGCCTCGCCCGGCTTAAACCAACCAACCGGAGATCTACACCTCCTACCATATAAAGCCTCATATGGGGCCATCTGGATAATCGACTGATAAGTATTATTATATGCAAACTCCGTGAGTGGCAGAAACTGGTCCCATGAACCCCCGAAATCAATGACACTCGCACGTAACATGTCCTCCAGAATTTGAATAGTGCGCTCCGACTGTGCATCGGTCTGAGGATGAAACGTTGTGCTCAACTCAACCTGAGTACCTAGCTCCTTCTGCACAACCCTCTAAAACTGAGATGTGAACTGAGTACCTCTGTCGGAAATGATAGAAACTGGAACCCCATGCAATCGGACAATCTCCCTGATATAAATCTCAACTAACCGCTCAGAAGAATAAGTAGTACCAACAGGAATGAAGTGCGCGGACTTGGTCAGCCGATCCACAATAACCCATATAGCATCAAACCTCCTCGAAGTCCATGGACGCCCAACTACGAAGTCCATGGTGATCCGCTCCCACTTCCACTCCGGAATATCTAATCTCTGAATCAATCCACCCGGTCTCTAGTGCTCATACTTGACATGTTGACAGTTGAGACACCGAGCCACGAACTCAACAATATCCCTCTTCATCCGCCTCCACCAATAATGTTATCTCAGATCCTGATACATCTTTGCGGAACCCGGATGGATGGAATACCGCGAACTATGGGCCTCAACTAGAATCAAGTCTCGAAGCCCATCCACATTGGGCACGCAAATCTGGCCCTGCATCCTCATGACCCCATCATCACCAATAACCACATCCGTGGAATCACTGCGATAGACCCTGTCCTGAAGAACGAGAAAGTGTGGATCATCATACTAGCGTGCTCTAATATGATCATAAAGAGAAGACTTGGAGGCTACACAAGCCAATACCCGCGGGGGCCCTAATAGATCCAATCTCACCAACTGACCCGCTAAAGCCTGAACATCAAGTGCTAAAGGTCGCTCTGCTGCTGGAAGGTAGCTAGACTCCCCAAACTCTCTGCTCTGCGACTTAGGGCACCGGTCACTACATTGGCCTTCCCCGAATGATATAGAATGGTGAGGTCATAATCCTTGAGGAGCTCCAACCATCTCCTCTGACGCAAATTCAGGTCCTTCTACTTAAGCAGATGTTGCAAACTACGGTGATCAGTGAAAATCTCACAATGCACTCCATACAAATAATGACGCCAAATCTTCAAGGCGTGGACAATAGCTGCTAGCTCAAGATCGTGCACTGGATGATTCTTCTCGTGCACCTTCAACTGTCTGGACGCGTAGGCAATCACCCTACCGTACTGCATCAAAACTGCTCCAAGGCCAACTCTCGAGGCGTCACAGTAAACTGTATAAGAACCTAAACCCGTAGGCAAAACCAATACCGGAGTTGTAGTCAAAGCTGACTTGAGCTTCTGAAAGCTATCCTCACACTCCTTAGTCCACCTGAACTGAGCACCCTTCTGGATTAGTTTGGTCATAGGTGCTGCAATAGATGAAAATCCCTCTATAAAACGGTGATAGTACCCTGCCAAACCAAGGAAACTGCGAATCTTGGTAGCTGATGATGGTCTAAGCCAGCTCTACACCGCCTCTATCTTCTTCGGATCAACCTGAATACCCTGACTGGACACCACGTGCCCCAAGAAAGCTACTGAATCGAGCCAGAACTCACACTTCAAAAACATTTCATACAACCTCTTCTCCCTCAAAGTCTGAAGCACAACTCTCAAATGCTGCTCATGATCTTCCCGAGATCGGGAATACACCAAAATGTCATCAATAAACACGATGACGAAGGAGTCAAGATAAGGCCGGAACACACTGTGCATCAAGTTCATAAAAGCCGCTGGGGCATTGGCTAGTCCGAATGACATAACCAGAAACTCATAATGACCATACCTAGTCCTGAAGGCAGTATTCGGGATGTCGGGCCCCCGAATCTTCAACTGATGATAGCCAGAACGCAAGTCAATCTTGGAAAATACCCTAGGACCCTGAAACTAATCAAAAAAGTCATCTATACGAGGCAAGGGATATCAGTTCTTCACCGTAACCTTGTTCAGCTGTCGATAATCAATACACATACGCATAGAACCATCCTTCTTCTTCACAAACAACATCGGAGCACCCCAAGGTGACACACTAGGCCGAATGAACCCCTTATCTAGGAGTTCCTGAAGTTGATCCTTTAATTCCTTCAACTCCGTTGGTGCCATATGATAAGGTGTAATAGGGATAGGCTGAGTGTCTGGCACCAGGTCAATACCAAAATCAATGTCCCTGTCAGGTGGCATGCCTGCCTGGAAGATCTGCAGGAAACACGTCCGGAAAATCACGGACCATAGGAACCGAATCAATAGTTGGAGTCTCACCACTGACATCCCTCACAAAAGCCAAATACCATAAACACCCTTTTTCAACCATACGCTGAGCCTTCAGGTAAGAAATCACTCTTCTAGGCACATACTCAGACGAACCTCTCTACTCAACCCTCGGAAATCCTATCATAGTTAAGGTCATAGTCTTAGCGTGACAATCAAGAACAGCATGACACGGAGATAGCCAATCCATGCCCAATATCACATCAAAATCAACCATGCTAAGCAACAACAGGTCCACTCGGGTCTCCAGACCCCCAATAGATATCACACATGACTGATGCACACGGTCCACAATAATAGTATCGCCCACTGGAGTAGATACATGAACCTATGCAACTAGAGACTCACGGGGCACATCCATATAATGGGAAAAATGTGAAGAAACATAGGAATACGTAGAAAAAGGTTCAAATAAAGCCAAAGCATCTCGGCGACAGACTGAGACAATACATGTGATCACTGCATCGGAGTCCATAGCATTTAGCCTGGTTGGAAGTGCATAGATACGATCCTGGCCTACACCTACACGACCTCCCCCTCTAGCGCGGCCCCTGGCGGTCTGACCCCCACCCCTAGCTTAATGGGTGGGTTGTGAAGTAACTGGAGCCGAAGTCAAGGGTTGGCCCCTCAACTGAGAAGAACCACCAAAATGACGGGGACACTGTCTCCACATGTGCCCAAACTCTCTGCACTCAAAACAACTCCCTAGAGCTGGAGACGGGGACTGAAAGAAACCCGTGACACCAGAATGGCCACTAGAAGAATCATGCATATAAGAACCCTGAACTGGTGGTGTTCGAGCTGCACTCTGGGCTGGAAGGGAATCGAATAAAGAACGGCCCGGCTGAGAACTGTGGGGACTATGACCCGAAGATGCACCAATATAGGCTGGGCGGACTGGCTGAGGAGGCCTGAATGAACGGCCTCTACCATGCTGAAACTGCCCCTTGGAAAGAGCACCACTAGAACCACCAGATCCACGAGGCCTTTTGGCCTCCCTCTCCTCCCGCTCCTGGCGGCACCGAATCAATATCTCGAGCAATATCAACAACCTGCTCAAAGGTAGCACCTGATACCCTCTCCCTAGTCATCAAAAGGCAGACCTGATAAGTGAGGCCATCCACGAACCTCTTAATCCTCTCCCTATCAGTAGGGACCAACTCGGTGGCATGACGAGCCAACTCTGAAAACCGCATCTCACACTGCATCACTGATAGCTCCCCCTGACGCAGCTGCTCAAACTGTTTGTGTTGCTCTTCCCTGTGAGACTGGGTACATACTTCTCCAAGAAGATAGTGGAGAGCTGCTGCCAGGTGGGGGGTGCTACACCAACAGGACTACGCCTCTCGAAGGACTCCCACAAAGTAAAAGCAGTCCCAGAAAATTGAAAAAGTAGCAAACGAGACGCCACTAGTCTCCAGAATCCCAGCAGTGCGAAGCATCCTCTGACACTTATCTAGAAAACCCTGGGCATCCTCGCCCCCAGCCTACGCTGCTCATCATCTAGCATAGTTGGAACCACGAAGTTCTGAACTGGAGCAACCAGCTGGGCTGGAACTGCCCCCGGTGTCTGAAGGCCTTGAATAACCTACTCAGGTGTCCGGGAAGCTGGAGTCTGAGTGCCTCCCCCGGCCTAAGAAGTAGCAGCAGTAGAAGATACAGCAACTGCTTGGGCAAGGCTAGTACACACTATCAAGATCTGAGCCAAGGTCTCCTGAAGACCCGGAATAACAATAGGCACCGCAGGTGCCTGAGCCTGTCCTGTTGGAGTATCTGCGATGGGAACTTGATCCTGAATGGTAGGTGGACCCTCTGGTGCTACCCCGGCTGCTGCACGGGCTAGTCCCTTACCTCTACCACGGCCTCGAACACGGCCTCAACCTCTCACTGGACTAGCTGGGGTCTGGTCACCCTGATCGGTAGCGCGAGTCCTCACCATCTGTGAGAGAATGAAACAACAGAAGTTTAGATTTCCAGAATCAACAAAGTGGAACGACAGAATTCAAGAAAATGAGATTTTTCCTAAGGGTCCTGTAGCCTCTCGAAAATAAGTACGGACGTCTCCGTACCGATCCACAAGACTCTACTAAACTTGCTCATGACCGTTGAGTCTTGTGTAACCCTTGATCTGATACCAACTTGTCACGGCCCCAAATCCTAAGACGGACATGATGGCGCCTAACATGGAACTAGGCTAGCCAACAATCACATATTGACATAATATTTTCATAATTTCCAAAACGGTTCTGATATATCACAAAATTCTTTCGTTTAAGCAGTTCACAACAACAAAAATGAATAAAACAATTTATACACTACCCTAAAACCTAGAGTCAACCGTCATGAGCACCTACGAGTAGTACAAAATAACCCTACTATCATAATACATCAAGACTCGGAACGAGGAACTAAATACAAAACAAGAAATGGGAAAAGAGATATTATGGATGCTGAACAACTACCTCGTTGTCCCAACTCCGGCTCCACACGAAGGAAGAAAACTAGCGCTCGGTACCAACACTTGTATCTGCACACAGGGGTGCAGGGAGTAATGTGAGTACGCCAACTCAGTAGTAATTAAAATAAATCAAGTCTAAGCAGTAAGAAACACATAAGATCAAATCATCAATTCACAATAAGCATGGCCTTTCTTTCCAACAGTGTATACATTAAATCAACAAGCTTTAAAAACCAACTTCAGTAAAATCCTTTGAAAAGTGTGTTTTCCAACAATTTAAGAAAAATACCCGAAGATTTAGTGTAAAATGAAATAAATCATAAATAGCCCCTCGGGCCAAAATATGTATCATAAATCGCCCCTTGGGAAAATCAACACTCAGAATCAGTCGCTCAGCATACCTCACAATCACTCAGTATCAACCTCTCAGACAACCTCACTGTCACTCATGCCTCCTAATCACTCGTCACTCGTCACTCGACACTCGACACTCGCACTCATTAGGTACATGCGCTTAATGGGCTTGTGTATAGACTCCGGATGGGCTCCTTCAGCCCAAGCGCTAATATCAAGCCACCTCGTGGCATCTCGTATCCTCACAATCAGGCCCTCGGCCTCACTCAGTCAGAAAATCTCAGTAAGCCACTTGGGCTATCAGTAAAATGGGTTACTCGACCCAAAACATCATTTTATATCTCAGAAATAGTGTAAATAAGGCTGAGTTTCGAGAACAGTTAAGCCTAATATGACTGAGTGTAAATCATAAGTCAACACAGTGAGGAAATAGCAGTAAAAGCCCCCAAGGGGTCTAAACAAGTCGGCGCAAGGCCCCAAACATGGCTTACAGCCCAAATATAACAATAATTTAAAACACAATTTAACATATGATTTAAATTAAATACGCAACTCAATAGTTGTCGTGGAAAGGACCACGTCCAAATCCAAAAATCAGTGCACACCATACACTCGACATCCGGCATGTGCGCCACTCCAAAAATAGTGAGAAAATATGAAGTCCGGGGTTTCATACCCTCAGGACAAGATTTACAGTCATCAGTTACCTCAAACCGGCCCGAATACTAATCTGCGATGCTCTTGCCTCTCGAATCGGCTCCCGACTGCTCCGAATCTAACCAAACCAGATTAATATCATCAATATATACTAAAGGAGCAAAGCATACTTGAAAACTATCAATTTTAACCAAAATTTCCGAAATTGGCCAAACCCGGCCCTCGGGCCCACATCTCGGAATTCTATAAAAATTGCATCATAAGAATCCTTATCCCTTCCCGAATCTATACATATAAAATGCATCAAAATCCTACCACAATTGACCCCTAAATTCCTTAATTATAAGTCTCAATTTCCCAAGCCCTAAACCCCAATTTATGCCATTAAATTCCACTAACTCCAAGTCTAATTCGTCAAATATCAACATAGAATCGAGTTTTTAGTCCAAGAAACTTACCTCTACAGAAGACCCTCGAAATCCCTCTTCAAATTGCTCCCAAAATGTCTCAACCCGCATGCAAAAGTGATGAAAGTGCCAAAAATGCGCTAAGAACCCTTTATATATGATCTGCCCAGCGATTCCCGCACCTGCAGCCCCATTAGCGCACATGTGGACCCGCACCTGCGGTCCTAGGTGCGCACATGCGCATCCGACTTAAGTCCCGACTTCCGCACCTGCGGACCTCTTCTCGCACATGCAGGCTCGCAAGTGCGACCAGGCATCCGCACCTACGCTCCTTGGCCAGGTCTCCCTCTTCCACACCTGCGCAAGGTCTTTACACGTGGGGACCTCGTGCCTGCGGTCCTCCTTCCGCAGGTGCGACCACACCAGTAGTGGTGCACCTGCAGCAGTTTTGCTGCAATTTTCCAAGTCCAAACCTCCGTTAACCATCCGAAATCAATCCTGAGCCCCTAAGGACCCCAACCAAATATACCAACACATCATAAATCATCACCCAAACTTATTCGAACCCTCGGGACACTCAAAATAACATCAAAACACAAATTCGACTCATGATTCAAGCCTAAGAATCCTAAATCTTTCGAAAATCACCAACGATGCTGAAACCAACCAAAACACCTCCGAATGACCTGAAAATTTGCACACATGTCCAAAATGACATTACGAACCTGCTCCAACTTCCAAAATTCCATTGCAACCCTGATAACCAATTTTTCACTGCCGACCGGAAATCACCAAAAACTAACTTTCGCCAATTGAAGCCTAATTCTACACTGGACATCTAAACCACATTCTGAAACACTCGTAAGCTCCAAATCACCTAACGAAGCTATCCGGGCCATAAAATCTACATTCGGAGGTCGCTTACCAATAAGTCAACTCCCAGTTGACTTTTCCAACTATTAAGCCAGTTTAAGAGACTAAGTGTCTCAGTTCTCACCACGACCACCCCGAACCTAAACCAACTGACCCAACATAACATAATTAGGTTAAATAGAACATAGCAAAGCTGAAATAGGGGAAACGGGGCCAATCCCAAAGAACGACCGGCCGGGTCGTTACAACAGTACATGGCCAGTGATTTTAATGCCATATAATCTTCCACCATGGATGTGCATGAAACAAGAGTTCTTCATTTTGTCCTTACTTATTCCTAGACCAAAAGCTCCTGGAAATAATATTGATGTATTTTTACAACCTTTAATAGAAGAGTTAAATGAATTATGGGATGATGGGATAGAAACATATGATGCCTCTACTAGGGAGATATTTCAAATGCGAGCAGCTCTCATGTGGAATATAAATGATTTTCCAGCATATGGTACTCTCTCTGGATGGTGCACTTATGGTCGGTTTGCATGCCTTTCTTGTAACATAAACACTCAATCTAGAAGTCTCACACACAGCAGAAAATTTTGTTACATGGGGCATCAGCGCTTCTTGAAGTCAGGACACAAATATCGGAATGATGCAAAATCATTTGATGATACTAAAGAAACAAGACATGCACCTTGTCCAGTATCTGGGTCACTAGTGTTGAATCAAGTTAAAGATATAAAATTTACTCTCGGTCAGTCGAGTGAATGGGTAAGTGGAGTGATGAAAAACACATGGATAAAGAGGAGTATTGTTTTCAATCTTCCTTATTGGAAGTCTAACTTGGTGCGCCATAATCTTGATGTGATGCACATAGAAAAGAATGTGTGTGATAAATTAATTTATACATTATTGGATCTTGGTAAAAAATCTAAAGATAACTTAGAAGCTCGATTGGACTTGAAGGAGATGAAAATAAGACCAAGTTTATGGCCTCAATATTGAGCTAGTGGGAAAGCATATCTTCCTCCTTTTTTCACAATGTCTCAAAAAGAAAAAAAGTTATTTTATGAAGTACTACAAAATGCCAAGTTTCCATATGGCTATGCGTCTAATATCTCACGATGCATTCACAAATGAAAGATATATGGGTTAAAAACTCATGATTGTCATGTTATAATGCAAGAAATTCTTCCCCTTGCCTTGCGGAGATCAGTAGATAAAAGAGTTAGTTCTATTTTAATTTAACTATGCACATTCTTTCGTGTTCTATGTAGCAAAGAAGTAAAAGTAGAAGAGTTAAAGTTACTTGAAGAAAAAATTCCAGAAACTTTGTCTACTATGGAGAAATTTTTCCTCCAGGATTCTTTACTATTATGATACATTTGGTAATTCACTTGGAAACTGAGGCTAAACATACGGGGCCGGTACGTTGTCGCTGGATGTACCCAATTGAGAGGTATGAAGAATAACACTGAAACTTAATTATATATATTTAGTTGTTCAATATTATAATATCAAACTAATACCATTATTTTATTCCATAGGTATTTGGATACTTTAAAATCACATGTTCGTAATCGTGCATGTCCAGAAGGTTCGTAGCAGAAGAATACATAGCAAATGAGTGTATGGCATTTTGCTCACGATATTTGGAGCGTGGAGATTCAGGTCTTATTGTTCAAGAAAATGCAGTGATGAGATTGAACATGAGATTAGTAAAGAAGAATGTCTTTTTTCAACTGTTGGGGAGTCGTACGGTGGAGTAGATATATTTGAGTTGGATGAGAAAACAAGCTTGCAAGCACATCGACATGTGCTTCTCAATTGCGAGTCAGAAGTGGTTGAGAATTATAAAAATTAAGTGGTATATCTATTATTTAATATATGTATATTACTTAATTGATAACAAAATTAATATATGTGAGTTACATGAATAGGGAACATATTGCTGAAATCAAGAGATCACATCGTAAGCATCGTTTGACTCAACATCAACTTGATCGAGTGCATTTCGATACATTTCATGAGTGGTTCAATGAGCAAGTAAGTAGTAGGACTAAGTCATTAGTTACGTTAAATTATTACCTTTGTACATATATCTACATTTATAGTTGTATCTTTTATTTGGTTAGATAAAGGAGCTTGAAGCCGCATCTAACATCTTAAAGTATGTTAAAGTCCTTGCACAAGGGCCGAGTTACATTGCGAAAAGATTTCATGTGTTCGATGTAAATAACGGGTATCGATTTCGAATGAAGCAAAGTGAAGAATTTAAGGTGACACAAAATAGTGGTGTTATGGTCGTTTCAAAAATTAAAAGTTATGCAACTACAAATGACAATACTCCAAAGTCTGCAAATGTCACATACTATGGCAGATTGAATGATATTGTGGAGTTAAACTACTATGAAGAATTTAAGGTTGTATTATTTAAGTGTGATTGGGTTGATGTAACCAATGGTATAGGAGTTAAGGAAGATGACTTGGGTTTCACACGTGTGAATTTCTCACGCCTAACAGACTCTAGTGATCGAGAACATCATGAGCCCTTTATTTTTGCAGAGCAAGCTCAACAAGTAATATTTGTACAAGATCCTAAAGATCATGAATGGTTTGTCCCTAGGTTAATTAAACCTCGAGATATTTTTAATATGGGAGAGGAAAATAGTTTGCAATTTGAGTCATCAATGCAGAGTGATGACACTGACTTGGCTCTCTTACAAAATACTCGTGTCCTAGAAGATGAGTATATTGATTGGGTAAGAAGTGGTGTCGATGGGATAGTAATTCATACAAACGTACATTCTCAAGATTCTCCAAATGATGATAAAGCTAGTGTTGAGGGAGGAAATGACAATGAAAATGAATATGATTTTGAATAAGATAAGTGGATCTTATAGAATATTTTTCTTGCAAGTGTTATTTAAGAACTTCTTGTGATTTTTTTACCGCAGAAATTTGAATAAATATATTTGTTTGCTTTCAATTTGAGTCATTTTATAGAAGATATGTTAGTCAACTATGTATTTTCCATGTTTGTATTGGTTGATTTAAGTCAATTCTTTGTGCTTTCTTTTACTTATATTTTGCTGATTGTAAACATTGTATTACAATATGCTATGGTGTTATTATCGTTGGACAATAGTTTTTTCTGGTGCATCAATACTTTTTATCTCTTTAACTATCTTCGTTACAAGGCTTTATTTATGTGCACGAATTGCTATTTATTTTTTTCACAGCTTGAGACGAGGGCGATGTTTCCTCCTATTTTGCGTGTGACTTGCTGATTGGTTGGAGTTAATTTGGTACTAGTATAACTTTATGCATCTAGATAATTTCTTTATTTTGGAAAAGGAACTATGCAAACTAGAGGTCGCAACCGACTGGTAATTGAAAAAGATCATGATGAAGATGTGAGACCTTATATTGAGCACTTGATGGATGGTCAAAACTACTCTAGAGCCCAGCCATATATTGAGCAGTTGATGGATCGTCAGAACTACTCTGACACCCAAGCACATGATGGTCAATCTAATGAGTTGAATAATTCTGGTGGTGGCACTCAGATTCAACATGATGACGATTCAGGTAATGCTTCTGTATTAGATATGATACTAGATGATGAATTTCGTTTTCTATATTATAAAGAAGCAGTTGAATCAATAGATGGTAATTATTGTTAGTAGTAAACTTTGTGGCCTGCCAATGAAATAAGAAATCCTTTTCTTCTTCCTCTACTGCTGTATTTGTTGAAGAATTTCTGGCTTTTGGACTAACTGGTGGTGAAATATTCTTTTCACTTTGGTCCGTTACGTAACATATTTGTGTTAGTCCTCGACATGGTTTGTGTTATTAGTTGGTGCAGCAATGAATTTCACAGGCTATTTCATGATATGGCATTCTGTTGTTGGAAAAATACCAAAACCAAAAGTTTGGCATATGTGTATATACATATGCCTTGGAGCTAATTCGCAAAATTTTGCGAATACTGGATCTCTTGTTACATCTGTTAGGAATTTCCCTGAGAGCGGAGGAAATATGATTGGTTTATTGAAAGGATTTACTGGATTAAGTGGTGCTATTATGACTCAATTATATTTAGTTGATGGAAATGATTCTAAATCACTTATTTTACTCATTGCTTGGTTTCCAGCTGCAGTATCAGTAATATTTGTGTATACTATTCGTGAAATGAGAGTCGTTAAGCAGTCGAATCAGCTAAGAATTTTCTACTATTGTTTGGCTATAGCAATTGTATTAGCATTGTTTCTTATGGTCATGGCATTGGTTGAGAAAGCAGTTGCATTTTCACATGCTGCTTATGTTGGAACTGCTACTGTGGCTTGTGCTTTGTTATTTCTTCCTCTTTTGGTTTTTGTTAGGGAAGAATTGGATGCCTTTCGTCGAAAAAATATGCCTATTAGTCCTCCACGAATAGCGATTAAGCATCCACTAGTAGTTCTAGAGAAAGAAGATAATTCTATAGCATTAGAAATCAAGAAAGACGATACTAATTCTAAGTGCTTTTGGTTCGATTATATTTTCTTCAATAAACCAGAAAGAGGTGAAGATTATAGCATATTACAAGCACTTTTAAGTACTGATTGTTGATATTGTTTCTTGCGACGTTCTGTGGACTTGGAACAAGCCTTACTGTTGTCGATAACTTGGGTCAAATTAGTGAATCTTTAGGATATCCAACAACAACCATTAAATCTTATGTGTCACTATAGCAACCTCCAGGGGTCCAATTTTCATAACCAAATAAAGAAGGAGTAGTTTAGCTCTATTTTGATATCAAATGTCTAATTATTGGATGTCATTCGCACATATCAAATTAGAACCTCAACATTTATACTGAAGACCTAGACAGAAAACATGACAAAGTAAAGGACAATCATGCATTTGTTATTAAACTGATCTAAGGGTAGTACAATTACCATATGGCTTGTATGTCATAGAAATTGAACTGATCTAAGGGCAGCCTAGTATGTATAAGAAAATTTCAACATTACAGTTCCTAGTATGGACAATCATGTTTTGTTTTAAGCTACTAAACAATTCCAACTTTTTGTTCTTTTTAATTCTAGGTAATTCAGAAGCAAAAAAGGTTCGTGGGTTTACTTTATTGAAAGATATTTGGAAACTTCCGCCGGGGAAGACAATTGATGTGTCGTTTAATAATCATAACCAAGCCATTGGGAAAGAAGGTCGAAAGCTTGCTAGCTTTCTAGGAAATATTGCCAGAACTCCAGAACTAACACCTCTACACATAGATGATTGGAGAAATTTTGACAACAAAGAAAAGAAGAAATTGGTGGATTTTGCGAGGGTATGGAATAATTATTTTTATTATTATTATTATTATTATTATTATTATTATTATTATTATTATTATTATTATTATTATTATTATGATTTTTTTTGTGAACATGCTCAATCTTTTATACATGATGTTATCTTCTAAATATTGGCTTTTCTTTTTTTTAGAAGAAGTTCTCTATCCCAAAACGTGGAGAAGCGTGGGTCTTAAAGTCACTAGGAAAGAAATGGAAAGATTAAAAGTGCAATTTAAAGGGTGAGTATGCGCAAAAATATAAGACTAAATACGACTTACTAAAAAATAAACCAAGTCGCATACCGAGGGATCAATGGAGTGGTCTTGTCTCTTATTGGCTTTCTGATAAAGCTAAGGTATCAACCTTGAAAATTCTCCTAGTCTGCTCATTTTTAAAGCGTTTTGATTTTAGGTATGCTCAATTTTTGTTTAAAATTTATAAGATATCATTTTAATATTTAAATGACAGAGACGTACCCAAGAAAATAGAAACAATAGGGCCAAGCAAACGATGCCTCACACAGGAGGATCAAAAAGTATTGTCACCTTGATGAATGAGCAGGTAAACCTGTGAAAACTACAAACTATAATATTCTAAGCTTTTTTTTTCATGCATATATGATATCATTTTTATTGTATTAGGTTGTAAACGGGATAGAGCCTACACGAGCAGCAATTTTCCTATTAACTAATAAAAAATGTAAGGATGGTAGGCCACTGGATGATGATTCTGTCAAGACAATCGTAAGATTTATTCTTTTATTTTCTTTTTGGTTTGATGACTCCGTCAAACAATGTGCATTTTTTCCTAGTCATGAATTCCAAAATGGATTTATTGTGTATTTTATGGTTAGGAAATGATAAATGAAAGGATGAGCAATAGTGAGAGATCTGCCGAGCAACCTCCTCGTGGTGTTGCTTGGGAGGGCGATGTGTTTTCTCAGGTGTTGGGAAATGAAAAAAGTGGGTATGTTCGTAGTTTAGGACTTGGTCCAACTCCTTCTGTTCTATGGGGTAGTAGGTCTTCCTTATGAAATATTGTTGTAGATGATTCTTCTAATGAGGTTATACAAAGGTTAGAACAACAGATAATCGAGTTAAAGGAGAAACAAAATGAAGAAATGAATATTATGAAACAAAATCAGGAGAATATGCAATCAGAATTCCTCCAAATGAGACAATTAATGCGCAAATATGCTCCTAATGCATCTATGCCTCAAAGTAGCAATGGCACCTTAGGTGAACAAGTAACTCCAGTTCATAAACATTAGATATTTTAAATGAAATTCTAATCATATAAAAGTATTTTTATACAAAATGTTCATATTTATTAGATCCCAATGCCAATAGTGGACATGAACGAGTACCACAAACATCAAGAATGCCTAGTATTGCTGAAAATGCACAAACTTCTCATGGTACTACTCATCTTTGTCCTTCGTCGCTACTGTTTTAATTTTCCTCCTTCGATTTTTATTAATTTTTTGTTGTATTAGGGCTTATAGTTCATGTCACATGCATTTTGTACATAGAACAATGGAGGAGTCAATTCCCTGACTAATTCTATGTCACGACCCAAATTTCCCTCCGTTGGGTATCGTGATGGCACCTAGTCTTTGGGACTAGGTAAGCCTAACATTTTCACTGAACAACAACAATAATAAAGGAATTATAATAGTCTCGATATAGACATCTTGATAGAGTTTACAATTTCCCAAAACCCGGTAAATACAAGTCATAAGCTCTACGAAATTTTTCTATCAAATCTAACTACAACTGTCTAGGAATAAGTAAGTACAGTTGAATAAAAATAAAATAGGAAGGTGACTCTGAATCTTGCGAACGCAGCAGCAGGTTACCTTGAGTCTCCTCAGCAATGATATGCGCAACTACTAACAACAATAACCTGGATCTGCACACAAAAGTGTGCAGAAGTGTAGTATGAGCACACAACAACGCTGCCCAGTAAGTATCAAGACTAACCTCGGTGAAGTAGTGACGAGGACTAGTCAATACACCACCGGTCTAATAAGTAAAAGGCATAAATGTATAAATGACCGACACATAATATCTATCTAAGGATTTTTTTTTCAATATAATTGACGATACGATCGAATAATACGGAAGAAAATTCAATAATTACGATAAACGGACAGCATAATAAATATACGCAAAGGGAATGGAATGAATGCAAGCGAAATATCGGGAGCCACAACTCAATAGAACACTAGCAACTCAGCACAGCATCAATTTATTCATGTCAGGCCTTAGCCAATAAACTCAATAAAACTAGTCAAACCTTCGAGTGAAAACCTTTAAATCGTGAGTTTAGTTCGAAAGCTTTAAAGATATAATCATTTCGGGATAGAGAAATTTCTTCTTTGAAACATACTTTCTCTGAATGTATATTTATATATTTTTATAAAGAGAAATCTTTAAAACATAGTCTCTTCAAAATACGTGGGGTTCAAATATACTTTCCCAAATACTGCTCTTTCAAATGTCATCAAAATACGTGGTGTTCAAATATAATTTCCCAAATACTGCTTTTTCAAATATCATTTTTTTGCATGACAAATACTTTTCAAATATACTTTCGATATAGAAGTCCTTCAGACATAACTTTTCCTGGAGATAATTGCTTTTCAGCTATACTTTTCAATATGTATGTATATATATATATATATATATATTTCGATCCAAATCTCCTCAATGATAAAACCACCGTAACTCAGTCCACAACTCATAATTTGTCATGCAATGCAGTACAGGGGGAAAGCTCCCGGATCTCTCTCCGTAGTCCCAATTTAAATATACGATGCAGTACAGGGGGAAAGCTCTCGGATCTCTGTCCGTAGTCCCAATTTAAATATGCGATGTAGTACAGGGGGAAAGCTCCCAGATCTCGGTCCGTAGTCCCAATTTAAATTGCGATCGGTGACACAAGGACGCGATCGCATAGAAGAAAAAATGTTGATGGCAAAAAGGTACTATGTGATCGCGAATGGGTTGATGCAATCGCATAGAAGAGACTTATGGACACTACCCAGGTGATATGCGAACGCAGGTGCCCATATGCGATTGCATTGAAGATTTTCCCCCAGCCCCATTCCCTACTGTGCGATCGTGTAAGACATGAAGCGAACGCGGAGGGTATCACTGGTAGAGCTATGCGATCGAGGACCGTGTAGTGCGATCGCGTTGAAGGAAAAAATGGGAGGATTAAAGCAACACTATGTGATCGCGGCTACTCCTATGCGATCGCATACAAGGAAACCAGAAGGCAAATTTCAGCTGTTCAAAAATAAGGAAAATGGACCTGACACACATCTGAAACACACCCGAGTCCCCCGGGACTCAAATCATATATGCACATAACCTCTACAACATCCTACGGACTTATTCGTGGAATCAAATCACCAAAATAACATCATAAACATCGAATTAAACCTCAAAATCAATGAAATTTCTCAAAACTTCTTTAAACATCAAATTTTACATTTAAGATCCGAATCACGTCAAACTAAGTGTGTTTCTTACCAAATTTCACAGGTAATACATATAAGTCATATTGAACCTGTACCGGGCATCGGAACCATGATACGGACCTGATATCACAGGTTTCACCTCAAATTTCATTTTCAAAAACCTTTATATTTTTCAGAAAATAATTTTCTTTAAAAAGTCATTTCTCGAACTTGGGACCTCGGAATTCGATTCTACGCCCAAGTCCCATATTTTCCTACGGACCCTCCGGGACCGTCAAATCACGGGTCCGGGTCCTTTACCAAAAATGTTGACCGAAGTCAGCTTTATTCAAATTTCCAATACAAAATTATTATTTTTATCAATTTTCACATAAAGGCTTCCTGGCTACACGCCCCGACTGTGCACGTAAATCGAGGTGATATAGAAGGAGGTTTTCACGACCTCGAAATACAAAATTAGCTAGAAATATACGGGATAAACTTTTGGGTCATCACATTTTATTACTCACCAGACTTTCACATCTGTCTGAACTTTGCAACATAAGGAGGACATGCTCGCCGCGTAGGTTATACTAGCACCAGTGGACCAAATATCTCCTTTACTTTGGCTCAAGTTTACTGTGTCAATCAAAGTGATAATAGGATGCTAAAGCTAATGAGTTGAATTATTAGAGATTTTCTGTTTTCATCCATTATCTCATGATTTCATTTGCTCGAAAGTTTTAAAGTAATCTACTTGACATGTTATGTCACCTTTTTATCTTTTCGGTTCTGACATGAACTAATGAGGAAAGCTATATATGTTATGCTTCTGGTTTGCCATTCCAGTTCACTAGAGTTTCTCACTGTATGAGCACCTTTGCAGTAACCTCAAATCAAGTTACATCATTGTTGCAATTGCTTAAGTGGTCTATTTCTTGATAGTTTGCAACCTTATCAAGTGATTTGCTCTAACGAATTGTTGAGTGGTCTGTTACTGTTAAGTCCATGTTTCCTGTTTATACATCATAGATTGAGATTTGACTTATTTATACATCTGCTTCTTTTGACTATTCCCTCCTCCCTGAACTCGAACCCAACTCTTACAGTCATGGAGCATCAGGACTCAAAGCCTTATCCTTATGGTGCATTGGGACTTGAACCCACCGTCTTATCCTTATATAACGTTTATCACAAATTGTTTGATTCACTTCAGGGAATGGAATATAATTTTACATAGATATAAATTCAAACTTTAGTAAGTTCAACATAGTAAACACTATCATAAAAATAAGTGAATTAAAAATGATAAGAAATATTATCAATGATAATTTTGGCCCAGTAAATACTCATGTACTAATATACAATATGTAAACTTATTAGAACATATTATTTAGATATAGTATTGTATATCATGCACTACTATTTCAGTAACCATAGATTAATCTAAAGTATAATGAGATATATTCTACACCAGAAAACAAGTAAGCTTATTCAATGTTACTAGCATATTCTTGCAACGACCCGGTCGGTTGTTTTGAGAGTTGTAGACATGTTCCTCCATTTTCTACTCCTTTTGTGTTGTACAACTATTATTGACTTATCGAGTTATTTGGTTCGGATCCGGAGAGAACTCAGAGTGAATTGAGACACTTAGTCTCTTAATTGAAAGCTTAAGTTGGAAAAGTCGATCGAATGTCGACTAATGTGTAAACGACCTCAGAGTTGAATTTTGATGGTTTTGTTAGCTCCATTGGGTAATTCTGGACTTAGGAATGTGTCCGGATTTCGATTTGGAGGTCCATAGTATAATTAGGCTTGAAATGACGAAAGTTGGAATTTTGAAAAGTTTGACCAAGAGTTGACTTTTTAATATCGGGGTCAGATTCTGATTCCGAAAGTTGAAGTAGGTTTGTGGTGTCGTTTGTGACTTGTGTGCAAAATTTGAGGTCAATCAGACGTAATTTGATAGGTTTCGGCGTCTTTTGTAGAATTTGGAAATTTCAAAGTTCATTAGGCTTGAATCCGTGTGCAATTCGTGTTTTTGATGTTGTTTGAGGTTATTTGAGGGTTCGACTAAGTTCGTATTGAGATAAAAGACTTTTTGGTATGTTTGGTTGAAGTCTCGGGGGCCTCGGGTTGATTTGGGGTGATTAACGGATCAAGTTTTGAAGTTGTAAGCTTGTTGAACATTCTCCACTGCTGGTGTAATAGCACTTGCACAGTGGGAACCGCAGATGCGTGCCCGCAAAAGCGAGAGGTAAGCGCAGAATAGGCCAACGGAGTGAGGCAGGAGAAGTTCTCAGGTGCGATGGTTTTATTTGGTCTTGAAGCTTGACTCCGCAGAGTGGAGATTTGTCTCGCAGAAGCAAGTCCGTTGGAGCGGAAAAAGGGACACAGGTGCGGAGTTAGCTATAGAAAGGGGCTCTGGGGCGCACCTGCGATACCGCAGAAGCGGCTAAGTTGTCGTAGGTGCGGAAAGCCTAGGCAGAAACTATAAATACGAAACTTTGAGGTTTTTCAGCATTTTGAGCTTGGACTTTGGAGGTATTTGAGAGGGTTTTTGAAGAGATTACTGAGGTAAGCTCCTTGTGTTCATTTTTCTTCAATAACGATGTTTCCCCACTGATTTCCCACCTAGTTGGTGTGGTTTTGAGGTGAAATTTGGGGGTTTGAGGCTAGGGATTCAGAGAGTGAATTTTGGGGATTTGAATGACCGTTTGGTGTTGGATTTTGGTAAATTTGATATGATTAGACTCGTGAGTGAATGGGAATTCAGGTTTTGTGACTTTTGACGGATTTTTAGATGTGGGCCCGGGGGCCGGGTTTGAACTGATTTCGGATTTTGGCTTATAAGTTTGTGTTTTTTCTTGTGGAATTGATTCCTTTAGCCCGTATTGATTGTATTGTACTGCTTGTGGCTAGATTCGGGACGTTTGAAGGCCGATTTGAGAGGCAAAGGTGTGTTGCAGTAGAGTTTTGCCTAAATTGAGGTAAGTAACACTTTAAAACTTGGTTCTGAGGGCTTGAAACCCTGAATTATGTGTTATGTGATTGGTATTGAGGTGATGCACATGCCAAGTGACGGGCGTGCGGGTGCGCACCGTGAGATTTGTGACTTGGCCGATTCCATGGCACTATATAGTGGTTCTATCTTGTTGATATCCGTGTTCTCATCATGTGATAAAGTAATTGAGTTGTTAATCATGTTAGATATCATGTTTAGGCTTTATGCCGGTACTATTGCAACCCATAGTGGTCATTTATTGCTGTCATCTCACTGATTTCATTGATATTTCATACTCAGTCATATTCATGCATTTCGTATCATATCTCAGCCTATGTGGTTATTTATTGATACATCATATCATTGTTTGCGGACTAGTTTCATGATATTGTGAGCCCGTGAGTGAGTCTGGGGGGATTGATGACTAAGTGAGATCGAGAGCCTGATTATGAGTGACAGTTATGGGATCGGGCTGCACGCCGCATCGGTTATACTGATTTAGCGCTTGGGCTAAAGAAGCCCCTCTGGGGTCTACACACACCCCCAGTGAGCACGGTTGATATTATTGAGGGATGGACCTTCCCTAGACATGGATCTTGTCTGAAGCACTATATATACCTAGAGATAGATTTTCTCCACGGACTGGATTAGCCCTACTCGGTAGAGGGTGACTGATGGTCAGTGATGTATATATTCCGGGATGGATCTTCCCTGGGCCGTTTGGGCCATATATAGTACCAAGTAATTGAGCATTTGAGAGCGTGAGTACATGAGGCTATCGGCATGGTGCATCACATATAGCATGTGCATTGACATGTAGAAGCCGAAGAATTTTATGCTTCATATCGTTCAGATTTGATATATTCTACTGTTGAGTTATCTATTGAACTTGGAAGCATGCCTACATTTCTGCATTGTTATTTCTATATTATACTGTGCCGGTTGAGTTTGTCACTACCTTTCAGTCCAAAGGTTGGATTTGTTTCTTACTGAGTTGGTTGTAATCATGTTACACCCTGCACCTCGTGTGCAGATCTAGGTGCTTTCGGTCACGGTTGCTGCTGATTGGGGAGACAGGATCTCGGAGACTATTGAGGTAGTTGCATGGCGTTTGTACGCCTTGACTTTCCTTCATTATATTTATATGTATTTCAGTTCTTACTCTTTAGACATTGTAGTAGACTGTATTCTGACATAGATGCTCATGTACTCGGTGACACCCCGTTTTTAGGATAGATTGTATTGTGTTGCAGGTTTATTTCTATTTCAAAAAGGGTTTTCTTAACTATTAATTGCTTCCGTTTATAATTTCAGAGCTTGTACTGTGTTAAGATAGTTGAGTAGTGGCTAGTTCCACAATAGGCATCATAACGACGGTTGTTTTTTTGATCGTGATAAGTTGGTATCAGAGCCTAGGTTACATAGGTCTCACGAGTCATGAGCAGGTTTAGTAGAGTCATGCACATCGGTATAGAGACGTCTGTACTTATATTTGAGAGGCTACCAAACCCTTAGGAAACTTTGTGTTCTTGAATTCTTGTCGTGCGAATCTATTGATTCTGGTAACTAAACTTTTGTTGTTCTATTCTCTCACAGATGGTGAAGACACGTACTACGGGGCAGGATGGACAACCACCAGTACCACCATTCAGGGCCGAAAGAGGGCGAGGTCACGGTAGAGGTCGTGGTATGGGTAGAGGTGCAGCTCGCACAACAGCTAGGGTAGCACCTGCAGATCCACCAGTTGTCCCAGTTCAGGAGTAGGTTCCGGTTGTGGATGAGCCTGTGGGACCATCTCAGTCACCACCCGTGCCCATTGTGATTCCAGGCCTTCAGGAGGCCTTAGCTCAGATTCTGACCGTGTGCACCAGCAGTCTCTGTTCCGGCCGCAGTAGCCACTTCTCAGGCCGGGGAAGGTGCTCAGACTCCTGCCGCCCGCACACCAGAGCAGAAGGTACAAGGACTCCAGACACTGGGGGCACTATCAGCCCAGTCGATTGCAGCTGCTCAGACCTATGTGGTTCCTGTTATGTATGACGACGAGCATCAGAGATTGGAGAGGTTTGGGAGACTCCAGTCTCCATCTTTCAGTGCTACAAAGGCGGAGGATGCCTAGTGTTTCTTGGACAAGTGTTAGAGGATTCTCTGTACAACAGGTATTTTAGAGACCAGTGAGGTCTCATTCACTACTTTTCAGTTCACTGGGGCTGCCTTCCGATGGTGGGAGGCTTATGAGAGGCGTGGGTCGGTCGGCGTAGCATCCCTTACATGGCAAGAGTTCTTCGTTCTCTTCCTGGAGAATTTCATGCCTCAGTCACGCAGAGAGGAGTTGTGCAGGCAATTAGAGCAGCTTTGTCAGGGGGATATGTCTGTGTCGTAGTACAAGATGAGGTTTTCTGAGTTGGCCCGTCATGCAGTCTGGTTGGTTCCCACAAATAGGGAGAGAATCGGGAGGTTCATTGATGGTCTCACATTTTACCTATGGTTGCTTATGACTAGAGAGAGGGTGTCTGGTGCTACTTTTGATGAGGTTGTCGACATTGCTCGTCAGATAGAGATGGTCTGAAACCAGGAGCGGGTTGAGAGAGAGGCCTCGTGGACAGGGTGGATTCAGCGGTGTTCCTCATAGAGTTAGTTCTACACGGCAAGGGTCGTCCTTACAGGCATGCTCAGACGGCTCGCCCAGTTCACCATGGTGCATCATCCAGCCATGGTTCATACAGTTCTCAGCAGGGTCACTCATCTCTCAGTGCCCTTCCAGCTCAGAGTTCATCTCATGCACCATCAGCTCAGGGTTCATCTATGTCGGGTCCTTCTAGTAGTTATCCCTAGGACTGTTCATCCGGATCGGATATCCGAACCGATCCATTCAATTTCGGATTTTGAGTTTCGGATTTCAGATTGTGTTTATTAAAGTTTTGGATTTTGGATCGGATTCAGATTGGTATATTTTAATCAGATCCGATCTGAAACCCAAAATTATTAGGCAATGTATAAATACTACACTTTAATTTCGGATATTCAGTACTTTCTTTACATCTTCGTCAAAGTTATTACCTTTACAATTGCTAGATTTAGCTATATTGGCACTATAATACTCTCATAATTGCATAACATGAATTTTTCTTAATGCATTGCCTCTTTTACAAAGAAAATATACATATTAGTTTGCGACTTTGAGGCATAATAATACGATCCGAAATCCGATCCAATTCAAAATTTAAAATTCGATCTGATCCGATATAATTCGGATCAGATTCGGATTGTATTTTCTAGAATTCGAAATCTGAAATGTGCTAAATCTAATCCGATCTGATTCGATCCGTGCACAACCCTAGTTATCCCGGTACATGGGGCTCCCTTCAGTCCCCAGCACCGTTCGTAGGAGGGGCTGTTTTGATTGTGGAGATATGGGTCATATAAAGAGGCATTATCCCTGCCTTTTGGGAGGTCCAACTCAACAGAGGAGTCAGCCTACGACTTCAGCACCCGTTACTTCACCACTCGCCCAACCAGCTTGGGGTGGAGCTCATTCAGCTAGGGGTCGCCCTAGAGGGAGAGGCCGACCAAGCGGTAGCCAGACCCGATTCTATGCTCTTCCTGCTAGACCAGATGCCATAGTTTCTGATGCAGTGATCACATGTATTGTCTCATTTTTCCATAGGGATGCCTATGTATTATTTCACCCTGGTTCCACTTATTCATATGTGTCATTATATTTTGCTTATTATCTGGGTATTCCCCATGAGTCTCTAGTTTCATTTATTCATGTACCTACGCCGGTGGGTGACACTATTGTTGTGGACCGTGTATACCGATCGTGTGTAGTGACTGTTGGGGGATTAGAGACTAGAGTAGATCTCTTGTTTCTTAGTATGGTTGATTTCGATGTGATCTTGGGTATGGACTGGTTATCTCCATGTCATGCTTTTCATGATTGTCATGCCAAGATCGTGATGTTGATGATGTCGGGGTTGCCACGAATTTAGTGGTGAGGTTCTCTAGACTATGTTCCCAGTAGAGTGATTTCATACTTGAAGGCTCAGCGGATGGTTGAGAAGGGTTGTCTATCTTACTTGGCCTTTGTGAGGGATGTTGGTGCAGAGACCCCTACTATTGATATTGTTCCGGTGGTGCGAGATTTCCCATATGTGTTTCCTACAGACCTGTCGGGCATGCCGCCTGATAGGGATATTGACTTGGTGCCGGGAACTCATCCCATTTCTATTCCACTATATCGTATGGCACCAGCTAAATTGAAGGAATTGAAGGAGCATCTTCAGGAACTCCTTGATAAGGGATTTATTCGTCCTAGTGTGTCACCTTGGGGTGCACTAGTTCTATTTGTGAAGGAGAAGGATGGTACTATGAGAATGTACATTGATTATAGGAAGTTTAACAAAGTCACAATCAAGAACAAGTATCATTTGCCGCGTATTGATGATCTATTTGACCAGCTTCAGGGAGCGAGGGTGTTCTCCAAGATTGATTTGAGGTCAGGGTATCACCTGTTGAAGATTCAGGACTCGGATATTCTTAAGACAGCTTTCAGGACCCGTTATGGCCATTATGAGTTCCTTATGATGTCTTTTGGGTTGACCAATGCCCCAAAAATGTTCATGCATATGATGAACAGTGTATTTCAGCCTTATTTTGACTCGTTTGTTATTATATTCATTGATGATATCCCTGTACACTCTCGTAGATAGGAGGAGCATGTCAAGCATCTGAGGATTGTGTTGCAGCGGTTGAGGGAGGAGAAGCTTTATGCAAAGTTCTCCAAGTGTGAGTTTTGGCTCAATTCAGTGGCGTTCTTGAGAGAAGTGGTGTTTAGTGAAGGTATGCATGTGGATCTGAAGAAGATAGAGGTGGTTCAGAGTTGGCGCAGACCGCCCTCAGCCACGGAGATTTGGAGCTTTCGCAGCTTGGCCGATTATTATCGTTGTTTCGTGGAGGATTTCTCATCTATTGCGTCGCCCTTGACCAAATTGACCCAAAAGGGTGCGCCTTTCAGGTGGTCGGATGAGTGCGAGGAGAGCTTTCAGAAGCTTAAGACTGCTTTGACCACAACTTCAGTTCTAGTTCTGCCATCAGCTTTGGTTCTTATACAGTTCATTGTGATGCTTCTCGGATCGGTGTTGGGTGTGTTTTGATGCAGGAGAATAAAGTGATTGCTTATGCTTCGCGCCAGCTGAAGCCCCGTGAGAAGAACTACCATGTTCATGATTTAGAGTTGGTTGCCATTGTTCATGCGTTGAAGATTTGGAGGCACTATCTCTATGGTGTGTCTTGTGAGGTATTTACAAATCATCGGAGCCTCCAACACTTGTTCAAATTGAAGGATATCAATTTGAGGCAGCGGAGATGGTTGGAGCTACTAAAGGACTATGACATCATTATTTTGTATCATCCAGGGAAGGCCAATGTGGTGGTCGATGCCTTGAGTAGGAACGCGGTGAGTATGGGTAATCTTGTTTTTCTTCCCGTTGGAGAGAGGCCTCTTGCAGTTGATGTTCAAGCTTTGGCCAACCGGTTCATGAGATTGGATATTTCGGAGCCCAGTCGGGTTCTCGCTTGTGTGGTTTCTCGATCTTTCTTATTTGATCGCATTAGAGAGCGCCAGTATGATGATCCTCATTTTCTTGTCCTTAAGGACAAGGTTCAGCACAGTGATGCCAGGGATGTGACTATTGGGGATGATGGGGCATTGAGGATGCATGGTCGGATTTGTGTGCCCAATGTGGATGGGCTACGTGAGTTGATTCTTGAGAAGGCCCAGAGTTCGCGGTATTCTATTCATCCGGGTGCCGCAAAGATGTATTAGGACTTAAGGCAACACTATTGGTGGAGGAGGATGAAGAAGGACATAGTGGGGTTTGTATCTCGGTGCCTTAACTGTCAGCAAGTGAAGTATGAGCATCAGAGACCGAGTGTCTTTCTTCATAGGATAGAGATTCAAGAGTGGAAGTGGGAGCGGATCACCATGGATTTCGTAGTTGGGCTCCTATAGACTTCGGGGAAGTTTGATGCTATTTGTGTGAATATGGATTGGCTGATCAAGTTCGTGCAATTCATTCCAGCGGGCACTACTTATTCTTCAGAGCGGTTGGCTGAGATTTACATCAGAGAGATTGTTCGCCTTCACAGTGTGCTAGTTTCTATCATTTCAGATAGAGGCACGCAATTTACATCGCAGTTTTGGAGAGCCGTGCAGCGAGAGTTGGGCACTCAGGTGGAGTTGATTACAAAATTTCACCCTCAGATGGACGGGCAGTTCGAGCGAACTATTCAGATATTGGAGGATATGCTACGTCGTGTATCATTGATTTTGGGGGTTCATGGGACCAGTTTCTGCCACTCGTGGAGTTTTCTTACAACAATAACTATCAATCGAGCATCCAGATGGCTCCGTATGAGACTTTGTATGGGAGGCGGTGTAGATCCACGGTGGGTTGGTTTGAGCCTAGTGAGGTTAGGCTTTTGGGTACAAATTTGGATCAAGATGCATTGGACAAGGTTAAATTGACTCAGGAGTGGCTTCGCACGGCGTAGTCTATAATGAAGAGTTATGTCGATAGGAAGGTCTGTGATGTGTCTTACATGGTTGGGTAGAAGGTTCTGCTGAAGGTTTCGCCCATGAAAGGTGTTATACGGTTCGGGAATAAGGGCAAGTTAAGCCTTCAGTTTATTGGCCCGTTTGAGGTACTTCAGAGGATTGGGGAGATGGATTACAAGCTTGCCTTTCCACCTAGCTTGTCGAGTGTGCATCCAGTATTTCATGTTTCTATGCTTCGAAAGTATGTTGGTGACCTGTCTCATGTTTTGGATTTCAGCACGATTCAGTTGAATGGTGATTTGACTTATGATGTGGAGCCGGTGGCTATTCTTGGTCGACAGGTTAGGAAGTTGAGGTCAAAGGATATAGCTTCAGTAAAGGTACAGTGGAGAGTTCAACCGGTTGAGGAAGCTACTTGGGAGACCGAGCGAGAAATGCGGGAGCAGATATCCACACCTATTTGAGACTACAAGTATATTTCTAGACCCGTTCGAGGATGAACTTTTGTTTAAGAAGGAGAGGATGTAACGACCCGGCCGGTTGTTTCGAGATTTGTAGTGATGTTCCCTCATTTTTTGCTCCTTTTGTGTTATACAACTGTTATATGACTTATCGGTTAGTTGGTTCGGGTCCATAGAGAATTCATATTGAATTGAGACACTTAGTCTCTTAGTTGAAAGCTTAAGTTGGAAAAGTTTATCAGATGTCGACTTATGTGTAAATGACCCCGGATTTGAATTTTGATGGTTCCGTTAGCTCTGTTGGGTGATTCTGGACTTAGGAGCGTGTCCAGATTTTGATTTGGAGGTCCGTAGTAGAATTAGGCTTGATATGGCGAAAGTTGGAATTTTGGAAAGTTTGACCTGGAGTGGACTTTTTGATATCGAGGTCGGATTCCGATTACGGAAGTTGAAGTAGGTTCGTGGTGTCAATTGTGACTTGTGAGAAAAATTTGAGGTCAATCGGACGTGATTTGATATTCGGCGTCGTTTATAGAATTTGGGAATTTCAAAGTTCATTAGGCTTGAATCCGTGTATAATTCATGTTTTTGATGTTGTTTGAGGTGATTTGAGGGTTCGACTAAGTTCGAATTGGGATATAAGACTTGTTGGTATGTTTGGATGAGGTCTCGGGGACCTCGGGTTGATTTCAGATGATTAACAGATCAAGTTTTGAAGTTGTAAGCTTGGTGAAGGTTTTCCACTCCTGGTGTAATCGTACCTGCGGAGTGGGAACCACAAGTGCGTGCCCGTAGAAGCGGAAGGTAAGCTGCAGAAGCGGCTAAGGGAGTAAGGTAGTAGAAGGTCGCAAGTGCGACAGTTTTCTTGCACTTGCGTGGCCGCAGATGCGGCAGAAGGGCCGCAGATGCGGATTTGGACTTGAAGCTTGACTCCGCAGAAGCGGAGATTTGTCTCGCATAAGCGAGTCCACTGGAGCAGAAAAGGGACGCAGGTGCGAAGTTAGCCACAGAAGCGGGCTCTGGGGCGCACCTGCGAGATCGCAGAAGCGGCTAAGTTGTTGCAGGTGTAGAAATCCTGGGCAGAAACTATAAATATGAGACTTTGAGGTTTTTCACCATTTTCATCATTTTGGGCTCAGACTTTGGAGGTTTTTGAGAGGGTTTTTGAAGATATTACTGAGGTAAGCTTCTTGTGTTCATTTTTCTTCAATGATGATGTTTCCCCTCTGATTTCCCACCTAGTTGGTGTGTTTTTAGGTGAAATTTGAGGATTTGAAGCTAGGGACTCGGAGAGTGAATTTTGGGGATTTGAATGACCATTTGATGTTGGATTTTGGTAAATTTGATCCGGTTAGACTCGTGAGTGAATGGGCTTTTGTAGGTTTCGAGATGTGGGCCCAGGGGCTGGGTTTGAACTGATTTCAGATTTTGGCTTATAATGTCGTGTTCTTATTGTGGAATTGATTCCTTTAGCCCGTAGTGATTGTAGTACTTCTTGTGGCTAGATTCGGGACGTTTGGAGGCACATTTGAGAGGCAAAGTCGTGTTGGAGTAGAGTTTTGCTCGGATTGAGGTAAGTAACACTTTCAAACTTAGTTCTGAGGGTTCGAAACCCCGACTTATGTGTTATGTGATTGGTATTGAGGTGATGTACATGCCAAGTGACGGGCGTGCAGGCGCGCACCATGAGAATATTGACCTGGTCGATTTCATGGCACTGTATAGTGGTTCTATCTTATTGATATCCATGTTTTGATCATGTGATAAAGTAATTGAGTTGCCAATCATGCTAGATATCATGTTTAGGGTTTATGCCGGCACTGTTGGGACCCATAGTGGTCGTTTCTTGATGTCATCTTACTAATTTCATTGATATTTCGTACTCAGTCATATTCATGCATTTCGTATCATATCCCAGTCTCTTTGATTATTTATTGATACATCATATCATTGTTTTCAGGATATTTTCATGATATTGTGAGCCCGTGAGTGAGACTGGAGAGATTGATGACTGAGTGAGGCCGAGAGCCTGACTATGAGTGACAATTATGAGATCGGGTTGCACGCCGCACGGTTTTACTGATTTATGATAGCGGTTGGGATGAAGGACCCCTTCCGGAGTCTACACACACGCCCAGTGAGCGCGGTTGATATTATTGCGGGATGGACCTTCCCTGGACATGGATCTTGTCTGAAGCACTATATATACCTGGAGATGAATCTTCTCCATGGGCTGGATTAGCCCTACTCGGTACCGAGTGACTGATGGTCAGTGATGTATATATTTCGGGATGGACCTTACTTGAGTCGTTTGGGCCATATACAGTATCGAGTGATTGAGCATTTGAGAGCGTGAGAACATGAGGCTGTCGGCATGGTGCATCACATACAACATGTGCATTGACATGTAGAAGTAGAGGAATTTAATGCTTCATATCGTTCAGACTTGATCTATTTTACTGTTGAGTTATGTATTGAACTTGAAAGTATGCCTACGTTTCTGCACTGTTATTTCTATTTTATACTATACCGGTTAAGTTCGTCACTACCTTTCAGTCCAAAGGTTGGATTTGTTACTTACTGAGTTTGTTGTACTCACGTTACACCATGCACCTCGTGTGCAGATCCAAGTGCTTTCGGTCACGACGACTGCTGATTGAGGAGACAAGATCTCGGAGACTATCGAGATAGATGCATGGCGTTCACAGGCCTTGACTCTCCTTTTTTATCTTTATTTGTATTTTAGTTCTTACTCTTTAGACATTGTAGTAGACTGTATTCTGGCATAGATGCTCATGTACTCAGTAACACCCCGATTTTGGGATAGATTGTATTGTGTTGCGGGTTTATTTCTGTTTCAAAAAAGTTTTTCTTAAATATTAATTGCTTTTGTTTATAATTTCAAAGCTTGTATTGTGTTAAGATAGTTGAGTAGTGGCTTTCCTAGATCCATGATAGGCACCATCACGACAGTTAATTTTTGGGTCGTGACAATTCTGTATTTACACAAAAGATGTCCCGATAGAATAGCTAGATATAAACCTTTTCAAATAAATAATTTCAAATTATTGGTTCATACATATGAAAAATTGTAAAACCTATTATAATCAACACATAGTGTTTCGTGCAAATAAAAAGTCATGGGAACCAAATGACACATTCATATGACTAGTAATTTTGAACAGAACTAAAAAGAATTTAAAATATTCAGCAAGTCGTCTCACTATTCTTGCAAAAGAGAAATAGATATCTCAATTGGTTAGAGACTCGTGATTATAACGTGTTAAGAAACTTAACTCAAAGTAACAATATAAAATAATAAAATAGACAATAGATGTAGAAAAAAAGAGACAAGAGATAATTATTTCTTCCATGTATTCAAGTGTGTACAATGTGATGCCCAAACCCTCTATTTATAGGATGATATTTAGGTAATATAAAGGGATGTCATGAACATGGTATTAACTATTGTGATCATGGAGGAAGATCATGAAGGTATTGAAGTTACAATCATAATGGTAAGAAGTAGTGGAATGGAGAAGAGTTGTGGGTGTTACTTTCTTAGGAGTTATGAAAATCCACGATAATCAAGTATTTCATAGTGTTCCTCTAAATTTAGTGTTGATGGTTATGATATGAAACAACGATTATGAAAAAAAAAATTCTAGAGGATCCAACCAGCAATATATTATTTTTTATTGGCCGCACTTCACTTCTTTCTTTCTTGTGACACTTAGTTTAGGTATAATTAAGTGATTTTATTGTTACAAAAAATAGCTGGGCCATTTTATAATACTTTGATAAAGTTAATCGATTTTTAGTTATAAAAAATATTTCAGCAACTTTGGTACAATAAAATAACAATGGCGTAATGGCTTCCTGGCCACTTAGACTTGAGGGCTTTTGAGCCGATATACGAACTTTAGATTTTTCCATTTGAACACTCGAACTTGACGGAATGAGTACAAATAAATACATCCAGGAGTGTGTGTATATCAATTGCGCTTACATGTACAACACGTCATATACTAGACTACTTATTACTTGACACGTGTTATTTGTGGGTCCTATTATTAAATACTAAATAAGCAAAAAAAAAGTTATAAATTAAAAAAAGAAGAAAGAAAGAAAGAAAAAGACATGTCATCTCCGTTCACCCACCTCTCTTATCTTCTCCATTCACCCACCTCCATTCATTTCCTTATTTTTGTTCTTTTTTTTTTTCCTTTTCTTCAGTGTTCTTTCTCTCTCTTATTTCTAAATCAAATTCACAACACCACTATGCTCATGATTAGACTAGAAAAATAAATTTAATTTTGAAATTTCAAAAAAAATCAATAGGAATCCATAGTTTTGAAACAATGGAGGCCGCCCAATACTATGGTGAAAAAGGCTATTTTTTGAATGCAGCAATCGACTTCTTTAGTAAAGGCTAATTCCTGAAAGGAAAATTACTCTTGTGTGGCAAAGAAAAATATATTAATGAACATTCGGTTTTTAGATGATCTTGAATGAGGCTTTCTGTTATGCAGCTAAGTAGAATATGTATACGAAATTTGTATCGGTCTCTGTTTCCAGATTTGGATGAAATTGTTCTTTTATCATACTCCAACGTGTCTTAGCACTCTAATGGTTGTTTCAGTGGGAGATGCTAAATGTTTTAGCTCCCTTGTGCATAGTGGTTATTAGGCTTTCATTATCAGTAATTTCATCTCCTCTTGCGGAAAATAAAAAAATTCTTGCTTGCTGAAGTGATCTTTCGGGACACAGAAGAGACCACTGATAAAAAAAGTTAATCCCTGGTGAAATCAAAACGTGAACTGTAATGTTGAATTCTTATGATTCAGATCATGGGGGAGGACGACAATGGGGAAAAAGAACACAGGGGGTGAAGGGAATCTTTCGAGAGGGGAGGGGGCGGATGGGGAAGTGGGCCTGATTTATTTTCTTTCTTTTTAATTTGTTTTTGTTTTTGTTTTTCTTTTAGATTTTTAAATCAAAACTATTGTAGTCACACACGTAATTTTCGTGACTTGCACTCATCTTGTCCACATCATCTCTGTCACTGCCACATGTACACGGTCAACGGTCAAATAGGTTTATTAATTACCGTATATGTGAGTTTGAGTGTTCAAATGAGAATAATGTAAGTTTGTATATCAGCTTTAACATCCGGTACAAGTTTAAGTGACCACGAGGCCATTTCGCCAATAACAATTATTTAACCATTTATGGAATTAACTCATTTCACTTTGTATATTACTCTCTCTGTTCCCAATTAGTGTCACTTTAGCTCCAGAAATTTTCCCACAATAATTCTTGTTTTAGGATTCAAGACCAAATTTGTGAGGAAAATAGCCTTCCAGTCACCTAAACTTACACTGATTTTTCAAGCCGGTAAATAAACTTACTATTTTTCCACTTTGACACTTACACTTTACAAATTAGTTATTAATAAGTGCCTTTGACCATTGACCATGCCTATGTGGAAACAATGTAACTAACATGACCAACATACTGCAACTCACACTTAAAAGGCACGTGAATATGTTAGTTTTGATAGAAAAGTATTAAAAACTATATTAATAATAAAAAGATAATAGAAAAATAATATATAAAAAACTGAACACTTCTTCAGTTCTTTCCCGCCCGTCCGTCCCCCTCTACTCCCCATTACTTTTGGTTTCTTATCCCTTCATTTTCATGTCCCAAACCCCATATTCCCTCTCTATTCCCAAGTTGCCGGAGAAAAAAGAATCGGCTTTCTGAAATTGAAAATTGTGTCAACCCGCTGACAAAGAAATTGATTTTCCTATTTATTGGGTCCGATTCTTCGAATCGAATCAATTAGTCTCTAGTTATTTGAAGTGAAAAATGTCTCTCCGGTAAAGTGATGATTTCTTTGTGAAGATGATGGAGATGGGAAATGGGTTTCTATTGTCGGATGGGTGGAGTTTGATTTGATCAGAAGTTATGGATTTTGGAAGTCTCTTAGAAATTATTTTAAGAAAATAATGAAAGGAAAATAAAGTTGATATTTTGGAAAAGAAAGATGTCTATCGGAGGTGTTTATTAGTAATTATTTTTTGAAGTATAAGTATCAAAATAGGAAACACATAAGTTTGTTTACCAGCTTGAAAAATCAGTACAAGTTTAAGTGACTGAGAGGCCATTTTACCAATTTGTTAATTGTTTCAAACTATCTCTTAATATTAAAGAAGCAAAGTTTATCTTATACTTATTATTATTATTAATGGGCATAAAAAAGCTAAAACAACAGTTAAAATATGACGACTGTTATAAAATAATAAAGAACAAGAACAATATTGCAGAGAGAGAGGAAATTCTTATTGAATTTTAGGATGATTTACAATAGGGTAAGACCCCTCTATTTATAGGGGAAAATGACTTAGCACAAAGTAGAACTCTCTAAAAGATAGACATTCACTCTAAATAAAGTTCTATGTATAACACTCCTTCTTGAATGTCTATTCAACAAATAATGTGCCTCGTTAAAACCTTAACTAAAATAAAACCCAATGGGAAAAAAATTCTAGAAAAGGGAAAACAGTACACATATTTAGAAATGCGCCTTTTGGTTTCCTCGTTAAACACCTTGCAAGGAAAACTCAGTGGGACAAAACCTTTTAATGAAAAAGAGTGCAATGCGCATTAACTCCCCCTGATGAGAACATCAATTCACATCCTTGAGCCTCCGCATCCTGATCTTGCACACTAACTTCTTGAAGGTTGACGTCGGTAGAGATTTTGTGAACAAATCAGCCATATTATCACTTGACGAATTTGTTGCATATTGATATCACCATTCTTTTGAAGATCATGTGTGAAAAATAACTTTAGTGAAATGTGTTTTGTCCTATCTCCTTTTATGAATCCTCCCTTCAACTGGGCTATGCATGCTTCATTGTCTTCATACAAAATTGTGGGTAGTTTGTCACACTTCAAACCACATTTGTCTCGAATAAGATGTATTATGGACCTCAACCACACACATTCTCGACTTGCTTCATGAATAGCAATTATCTCTGCATGATTAGATGAAGTAGCCAATCGATTTCTTAGTCGATCGCCAAGATATGACAGTGCCTCCACAGGTAAACACATAACTTGTTTAAGATCGGGCCTTATGTGGATCAGATAAATACCCAGCATCGCATAATCAACAAGATCAGGACTGCAATTATTGCCATAAAATAAGTCCATATCGGTAGTTCCTTTTAGATATTGTAATATGTGTTTGATTCCATTCCAATGTCTCCTTGTAGGAGCAGAGCTATATCTTGCTAAGACATTAACTGAAAAAGTTATGGTGGGCCTTGTAGTGTTGGCGAGATACATTAGTGCACCAATGCACTAAGATATGGTACTTCAAGATCAAGTAGCTCTTCATTCTCTTCTCGAGGTTAGAATGGATCCTTATTCACATCAAGCGATCGAACAATCACCGGAGTACTTAATGGATGTGCTCCATCCATGTAAAACTGTTTCAGTACCTTTTCTATGTAGGTAGATTGATGCACAAAAATCCCGTTTGCCAAATGTTCAATTTTCTAACCAAGACATAATTTTGTCTTTCCGAGATCTTTCATCTCGAATTCCTTCTTTAAATAATCAATTGCCTTTTGGAGTTCTATAGGAGTTCTAATAAGGTTTATGTCATCAACATATACGGCAAGTAAAACAAATTTCGATGTTGTTTTCTTTATAAAAACACATGGACAAATGGCATCATTTGTATAGCCTTCCTTTAATAAATACTCACTAAGACGATTATACCACATACGTCCCAATTGCTTTAGACCATACAAAGATCTTTGCAATTTGATTGAAAATATTTCCCAGGACTTTGAATTATGTGCGTTAGGCATTTTAAATCCCTCGGGAATTTTTATGTCTATCTCATTATCAAGTGAGCCATAAAGGTAGGTGGTAATCACATCCATTAAATGCATGTCAAGCTTTTCATGGACAGCAAAACTAATGAGATAACGGAATGTTATAGCATCCATGACGGGTGAATATGTCTCTTCATAATCGACACCAGGACTTTGTGAAAATCCTTGTGCAACAAAGCGTGCCTTATATTTTTGTACCTCATTTTTCTCATTCCTCTTGCGTACAAAGACCCATTTATAGCCAACAAGCTTAACACCATTAGGTGTTTGGGCTATAGGCCCAAAAACCTCACGTTTCGCAAATGAATTCAACTCTGATTGGATTGCTTCTTGCCATCTTGGCCAATCATGTCTTTGTCGACATTCTCCAACAGATTGAGGTTCAAGATCCTCATTATCTTGCATAATGTTAGATGCAACATTATATACAAAGACATAATCCACCACTATATCCACTCGATTCAAATTTTTCTCAATATCAATTGGATTTATTGATAGCTCCTTATTTTCATGAGTCTCGGGCTCAGTGATTTCCTCATGAATCTCAGAATTTATTAAATCATGGACTTCTTCATGAGACTCTTTCGTAGTGTCATTTTGATAATTTATTTTCCTTTTTCTAGGATTTCGATCCTTAGAACCCAATGGTCTGCCACGTTTTAGGCGTGATTTTGAATCATTAGCTATGACACTAAAAGATTGTCCAATAGGGACATCAATACGGATTGGAACATTCTCAGCAGGGATATGTGATTCTGTTATCCTTTTCAAATCCGTAAATGCGTCTGACATTTGATTTGCTATTCTTTGCAAATGAATAATCTTTTGCACCTCTTTTTCACAAATAGAGGTACGTGGATCAAGATGAGATAATGATGGATTTTTCCACAAAATTTTCCGTTTGGTTTCACCAATTTCTCCCCCTAATTTTGGGAAAAGTGTCTCATCGAATCGACAGTCTGCAAATCGAGCAGTGAATACCCCTCCCCCGGTTAATGTTTCAAGATAGCGAATAATGGAGGGCGATTCAAACCCAACATATATTCATAACCTTCTTTGGAGACCCATTTTGGTGCGATATGGTGGTGCTACAGGCACATATATTTTGCATCCAAAAATTCTTAAATGTGATATATTAGGTTTATGACCCAAAACTAATTGCAACGGGGAATATTTATGATAATGTGTCGGTCTGAGATGAACTAGCATTACTGCATGCAAAATGACGTGACCCCAAACAGAAGTGGGCAACCTCGTTTTCATTAGTAACGGTCTTGCTATCAATTGCAGACGTTTGGCATGCTTTGTAATATATTGCAGATGAATGATCTTTTTATGAACTTCAAGTTCATATTATCTTATTCGAGGATCTAGATGGACAAATGATAATTCTTTCCACGTAACTTTTTCTCAACTGTTTATCATGTTTCCCTCTCATATTAGAAAAACTAACTTTCTTCCTCAATTTTGGGAACCCATCTTTGTGCATTATGGTGTTAATCAAAATATATACCTGTCACGACCCAAATTTCACTCAGTTGGGTATCGTGATAGAACCTAGTCTTAGGGACTAGGTAAGCCAAACATTTCCACTGAACAACAACAATAATAAAGGAATTTTAAAAAAAAATTCAAAATAGAATTCTTGACAGAGTTTACAATTTCCCAAAATCCGGTAAGTACAAGTCATAAGCTCTACTAAATCTTTCTATCAAATCTAAGTACAACTTCCTAGGAATAAGTAAGTACAGTTGAATAGAAATAAAACAGGAAGGTGATTCCGAAGCCTGCGATCGCAGCAGCAGGTTACCTTGAGTCTCTTCAGTAACAATCTGCGCAGCTACCAACAACCATAACCTGAAGCTCCACACAAAAATTTGCAGAAGTGTAGTATGAGCACACCACAGCGGTGCCCAGTAAGTATCAAGACTAACCTCGGTGAATTAGTGACAAGGACTAGTCAAGACACCACCGGTCTAATAAGTAAAAAGTCAAGATGTATAAATTACCGATCCAAAATATCTATCTAAAGATTTCTCAATGTAATTAACGATACGATCGAATAATACGGAAGAAAATTCAATAATCACGATCAACGGACAGCATAATAGAAATACGCAAAGAGAATGGAAAGGATGCAATCCAAATGGCGGGAAGTACAACCCAACAAAAACACAAGCCACTCAGCACTACATCAATTTATTCACGTCAGGCCTTAGCCAATGACTCAATAAAACTGGTCAAACTTTCGAGTGAAAACTTTTAAATCATGAGTTCATTTTGAAAACTTTAAAGATATAACCATTTCGGAATAGAGAAATTTCTTCTTTGAAACATACTTTCTCTGAATTTATATTTATATATTTTTATAAAGAGAAATCTTTATAACATAGTTTCTTCAAATACGGGGTGTTCAAATACACTTTCCCAAATACTGCTCTTTCAAATATCATCAATATACGTGATGTTCAAAATATATTTTTCCAAGTACTGCTCTTTCAAATATCATCAGAGCACGTGATGTTCAAAATATATTTTCCCAAGTATTGCTCTTTCAAATATCATCAAAACACGTGATGTTCAAAATATATTTTTCCAAGTACTGCTCTTTCAAATATCATCAAAATACGTGATGTTAAAAATATATTTTTCCCAAGTACTGCTCTTTCGAATATCATCAACATACGTGATGTTCAAAATATATTTTCCCAAGTAATGCTCTTTCAAATATCATCATTCTGCAAGACAAATGTTTTTCAAATATACTTTCGAAAAGAAGTCCTTTAGACATAACTTTTCCTCGAGATAATTACTTTTCAGCTATACTTTTCAATATATATATTTATATCTTCCGATTCAGATCTCCTCAATCATAAACTACCGAAACTCAGTCCGCCACTCAGAATTTGTCATGCAATGCAGTACATGGGGAAAACTCTCGGATCTCTATCTGTTGTCCCAATTTAAATATGCGATGCAGTACAGGGGGAACGCTCTCGGATCTCTGTCCGTAGTCCCAATTTAAATATGTGATGCAGTACAGGGGGAAAGCTCCCGGATCTCTGTCCGTACTCCCAATTTTAATATGCGATGCAGTATAAGGGGAAAGCTCCTGGATCTCTGTCCGTAGTCCCAATTTAAATATGCAATGCAGCTACTGAGGAAAACAACCAGAATGCGACAGAAAAAACATATATTTCCACAACCGGCGCGAAAGCAAACAAGGCTGAATACAAAGTGCGATGAGCAAATCAATACAAAGACTTAAATCACAAAAGTGGTAACAACTCGCTCATTAGAAGTAACCACTAAGAGGAATGCCAAGCACAAAGAGAGAACAACATAGCGAGGGGAAAACAAGACAAATATAGCAACAATTCTATACATTCAAATTCGTAACCAAGAAACCAAATCATCCCGGCAAGGGAATCAACTATAACAAATCTCACTTAGACAATTAGCTTCACCGAATAAACTCAGTTTGAACAATGCTCAGTAAATAG
>ML341550.1:0-29082 GCA_005239505.1 Nicotiana paniculata | reverse complement strand
GATAGTGAAATCACCCCAGAATCCAAAAAACCACCTAAACCTAAAACTTCATCAACCCAAAAATCCACACACCCACAAATATTCATGATGAGCCCTTCAAGTTCCAGCTATACCCAAGATTTTCCTCCACTCCAACCTTTTGAAAAAGAAGGTATCAGCTATGCTCCAAAACCCCTCAAGAAAAACATAATATTACCTTCTGGAGAAAAACCCCCAACAAGTGACATCGAGGCGACAATGAACTGGCAATCAGAAAATTCCATCTGCCAAAACAAAGTGCTCAATAATATTGGCAACACCATAAAAAACGTGGCCCATACACAAAACAAGTTAATGAGCAAAGTAGAAAGAATTAAGAAAAAGGTGGAGCAGACATCGTCTCAGCATGAAGGACTAATCAAAACCTTGGAGCTAAGATTGGAAAATTTACAATATGAGATTTGTCCTCCAGGAACTTCACTTTTCCATTTCTTTCAACAACAACAAAAAGAGACGATTTCACTCAAGGAACAGATCCAACTTTTGAGAAATGATCGTTTTGAGTCACAAAAACCCCCACTTTTCTCTGCAAAACCTACCTTCTACCCCATGTCAACACAAGCATATTCCCCACCAAAAATGGACAACACCTTTTCTACTTTTCCTACTACCTCACACCATCCTATCTCTTTCACCCAACCCTTAAAAGAAGAAACTAAATTTGATATTGCAAAAATGGGTTGGGAAAGGAAAGATGCTCTTGCAGCCAAGAAACAAACCAAGAAAATGCGAGACCAAGGAGAAAGTTAAAAGGGATCCAAACCTGAAAATCTAATGATTTCTGATCAGAAGATTCCGGACATCTATGTCTCCCAGCCAAGAAACATGTCTGAAGGAGATACTACATGGTCAGAATATCTAAATTCCTCTGACAATGATACAATGGAAGAAAGCTCTCAATCAAGCAATGATTTCAAAGAAAACTCTTCCGAAGAAGATGATCCCCCGATATTTGTGAGTCAACCAAGAGATCCAGAAATATCTGAAGTAGAGGAGGATCAAGAAGGCATGAAAGGTGAACCGATACCATATAGAAGACAGGAACCCATGGCGTCAAAACTAGTTGGAACTGGCTTCCACACTTTCACCTTAGACGCCGTCAAAGTTTCAAAATAGCCTCACAGAATCCAAAACTTCTATACTTGGATGGTGACCAAAAATTTGGTGGAACGAGAAAAGTATATCATCCTGTCAAAACTAACTTCACAGTTCTCCGGAATCCTTAGGGATTGGTGGAATTCACTTGGGATTCAAGATAAAAATACTTTTCTTACATCCCAGGATTTTGCCTTCAACATCAGAATCCTACATGAAGTTTTCTGCGGAGATACTAGCCAAAGACAGGAGAAAATGCGAAGACAACTCTTCGAGATGAAGTGTGTGTCACTCGAAAGAAATGACATCGACAGACATTTTCAAAAAATGGCAAAGATATACTTTGAAATCGGTGGAGACATCAACCTAAAGCAAGCCTTTGTTTCTTCCCTTCCAAAGATGTTAGCAAGCCGAACCATGACCATCATTGAAGAAAAGTTTCAATCAATAACAGTCGCACAAGTCGGCTACATTACACAAGCTATTTTTGTAGCACTGGAGGACATTTGCACAAAGCGGTCAGCCCTAAAACAAATTATCCAACACAATCCAGCGCTTGACAAAGCATGTCGCAGATCCGGCCTTATCACTGGATCAGGATTTTCTTGCAAAACATCTAGGCGAAACAAAGGATTCAGGAGTTTCAGATGGCCAAGAATTCCAGATGGAAAACCAAGGTCCAAGAGATGCACAAAATATTTTAGACGCAGAAGGCCAGAAAATTTTCACAAGAAGAATAGATGCTTTATTTGCCACAAGATTGGACCTTTCACAAAAAACTGTCCTCGATCAAGAAGATCTGTTAAACTCCTTCAAGAGATTGAAGATTACACTGGCATACATCTCGGAAAAGAGGAGGACCTTGAATCTATATTCTCTGTGGATGATGAACCTAATGAAGAAACTCTTTTCTCTCTGGATATCTATGAAGATCAAGGCAATGATAACTATCAAATTTCAGAACCAGAGATCGAAGCCCAAGAGGAGATCAACGCACCCGCAGTCGTTCCTCCAGTAGAACTCAAAGTCTATTCATCCAAATGGAATCGACCAATTCGAGTTATTGCTTTCATCGACACTGGAGCTGCCNCGCTCTTGCAGTCGTTCCTCAAGTAGAAGTTAAAGTCTATTCATCCAAATGGGATCGACCGATTCCAGTTATTGCTTTCATCGACACTGGAGCTGCTTCCTCACTCATAAATCCTGCTGTACTTCCTGAAAACCAATGGATGCCGCACTTTAAGGATTTCAACACTGCATCAAATGGAATTCTGACTACCACTGTCATCACAAAGCATCCGATTACAATCGATTTCTTTCCAGGATTGAAGTACAGGGCCAAGCTGATAGGATCTGATGTACCAGGAAAAGATCTTATTGTTGGATTCGACATTTACAGACAACTCAAAGATCATCTCCAGATCAAGGCTCACGGGATACTTTTAAGAAGCAGTTCAAACCTTATTCTGATATTCCAAGGCTATTCCAAATCATCAACGACGAACAAATCAAGGAGATTGAGCAAAATATCATTGAGCATTCATGTGCAGAATCCCACAAGGATTTCATGAAGAAAGAGAAAAGCCCGTTATGGAAAAATGAAGAACTTTTCATCAAGCTCCCTTTGAAGCAGAATGAAAACATCAATCCAACAAAAGCAAGTCATTCAGTCATGCATGCAGATCATCTCCAGCTTGCAAAGAAAGAATGTGGAGAACTTTTGGAATTTGATCTAATAGAGCCATCCGATTCACAGTGGGCATGCGAAGCATTCTATGTCAATAAAAGAGCTGAGCAAACAAGAGGAAAACTCAGGTTAGTCATTAATTACCAGCCACTTAACCATTTCCTCCAAGATGATAAATTCCCTATTCCAAATAAACTCACTCTTTTCTCCCACTTAGCCAAGGCCAAATATTTTTCCAAGTTTGATTTAAAATCTGGATTTTGGCAATTGGGAATTCACCCTGAAGAAAGACCCAAAACTGGTTTTTGCATCCCTGATCATCACTTCCAATGGAAGGTCATGCCCTTCGGATTAAAGATTGCACCCTCCTTGTTCCAAAAAGCCATGATAAAAATATTCCAGCCCATCCTCCATACCTCTTTGGTTTACATTGATGACATCTTGTTATTTAGCAATACAATGGAGGAACATGTCATTTTGCTTCGTCAGTTTGAGGCATTAATAACACAATACGGAATCATGCTTTCAGCAAAAAAGATGGTTCTTGCACAGAAGGAGATTGATTTTCTTGGAATGCATTTTATCCAAGGTGCATACAGTCCAGGGCCACATATATGTCAAGAACTGCTCAAGTTTCCAGATACTAGCTTCACAACAAAGCAGATCCAACAGTTCTTGGGTGTAATCAATTATGTGAGAGATTTCATACCAAATATTTCTACATGCATTTCTCCACTTACAGACATGCTCAAGAAAAATGCTCCATCATGGGGAAAGAAGCAAGATGAAGCAGTCAGGGAGATAAAGGAGATTTCAAAAAATGTCAAGTCCCTCTACATCCCTTCAGACGGTAAGAAAATACTACAGACTGATGCCAGCAATGAATACTGGAGTGCCGTTCTATTTGAAGAAAAAGATGGCCAGAGAAAAATATGTGGATATGCTAGCGGAAGGTTCAAAGAGGCGGAGCAACATTATCACTCCACATTCAAGGAAATACTTGCAGTAAAAAATGGAATCAAGAAATTAAATTTTTTCCTGATTCACATAGAACTTCTGATAGAAATGGAAATGAAGGCTTTCCCAAAGATGATCCAGTTGAATGCAAAAATTATTCCAAATCCCCAAATTCTTAGGTGGGATCAATGGTTCTCTCCATATAAGTTCCAAGTCAAGCACCTCAAAGGAAATGATAATATTCTCGCAGATTTTCTATCTCGACCAGAAGAATTTTCAAGGAGATTTTCCTCGGCAAAGCTGAAGCCTAAACAAAACCTAACCAATCAGATTTTCATGTTCTCAAATATATCGGGAACAAGTTCATTGAAGCTAACATATCATCCACCGGAGTTGTTCAACCTCATGGATCCCTTTGATCCGTCAATTATTATGGAAAGAAGGACTAGTTATGAGCTTCAAGTTTTCCGGCAACACGGAGGATCAATTTCTCAAGCAATATGGGATCAATCCAGAATATCCTTTCTGCCATATATTCATAGCTCAAGCGAAGGATTTTCCACAAGAATTATTATGGTTTTTCTGGTACATGTGCCATCAGTACTACATTTTCATGGAATTCAAGTGCAATGTCTTCAAAGATTTTGACAACATTGAACCAGCTCTTAAAGTGTTTCTATTATGGTTCAAGCCTAGAAGATATTGGATCAAAGGTTTCAATGATTCCTACAATGCAAAGATATTCATGTTTCACAGGCCAATAAAGATTATTAACGGAAAAGTCCAGGCACAAGCAGAGTCATCCTTCTGGTGGAAACNTTATCCATGGAAGAAGAATATAGTGAAGCACAAAGAATTATCTTCCAGCAAAATAGGTGCATCCCGAGAGATATATGGCCAAAAGATTGGGCAAGCTGGAATTACACCAGCACTCATCCTCACTGGGAAAAAATCCGAGAAGCAGCAAAGGAATATCAAACTCCGTATGAAATCATCTGGGAAAGAATCACTCATGACATCTCCAGATTAAGGTTGCGGATCAAATCCCTTAATCCAAAAGAGAAGGAACGTAGAAAAGAAGAACCGTCGAGTTCCAGGCATTACTACACAAGATCTATGAAAAGATGCCTAGAACACAAACCGAGAAAATCAATGGAAGATAATCATCCTTGTTAATCTCACCATAATCCCACATTACCTACCAAAAACCCTACAAAATCATCTACCCATGCCAAGACAAAATTCCACATCCTTCCAAACCATCTGGGTCCCACTTTCACATGCTTCCACATGCCTCCATATGTCCCGTCACATGCAGCACACTATTTTCACATGCTTTCATATGTTCCCACAAACTTTCACATGCTAAACCATGTGTATCTCACCTGTTTCACATGTTCTCAGTAGTTTTTAGTGGCTTTGCCTAAAGGTCCTTCACATGTAAAAAGGGGCCCACTTGTAGATAGGTTTGCCATGTAATATAGGTTTATTTTAATGTAAGTTTGTCTTGTAATAACCTCCTAGTCCTATATAAAGGAGGTCTTGTATTAGTTGTAGGATAATCTTGTAACCTTTCTAAATCTTTGTGATATACTACATATGAGTTCCTTATAAATTTTCTTCTTGTTCTTTCTTTCGAATGGATGGAAAGGCCGGTCCATGTATGAAAATAGAGTAAGAATACTCTAAGAAAGTTAGCTTGTTGTAGTACGAATGTTTTCTGAGTTTTAACAGTTGGGTTGATTGTATTACAACAATTTTCCGAGTTGTGTAGCTTGGCAAGCCGTCCCTTATGAGTTGTTGAAGCCAGCCCCTTTGGTAGGAAAACTATTGCGACTACAAGCAAATTAACTGTTAGTGTAGCTTGGCAATAGCCAGCCCTTTTGTAGGAAAACTTTCGTATCTATGATATAGTTTGCTTACTTGGAGTCTCTTGCTCTGTTCATCCTACTGTGGTATCAGAGCCAACCCATCCTTTCGGAGGGAGGAACAGTTTGCGAAATGAATATGCATCTTTTAAACCGACTATGTGGGACTCATAGAGAGGTTCTTAGCCCAGTCTCGCGACAATGAAAATATCTCTCCATTATAATATCATATCGATGAACGGTTATATGCATTAGAAACTAGACACATAGATATTCAATTTGGTGGGTAGATCACCCCGTAATTCCAAGTGTATTGGGAGAAAAGCTTAGTAACATTTGACCTAAAAGTTAAGTAGAACTATGAACCTAAGTGGCGACAACTCTTGTCGACTTTTGTTTCATTACTCGTTTGACTTCGAGACTTATGATACGGATATTATGTGATTAAAATACCTTAAAACACGACCTCTTGAGAATATTAAGCACCCCTAGGTCTACCAAAAATACGGGTTACAACATCCTTGATTCGTTTAACTTCTAATACTTGTTAATCACCCTTATACACTCTTGTATCATTTAAGACCAATAGGATTAAATTATTACCATCTCAAAGATAATATCTTCTCATATTCACGTCGAATAACTTATGGCAAGAACGAATGTACGTGAATATGGATTGTACAATATTTAGGAGCGCGAGGAGACGGAGTCCCAAGAGGCCTCGTGGTCCGGGTAATTCCAGCGGTGTTCCTTCTGGGGGATAGCCCTATCACAGGGGGGTTGTTCTTATAGGCCCACTCATATGGCTCATCCAGCCCATCATGTCACATCATCTAGCAATGGTTCATACATTGCTCGACCGAGTCAGTCTTCTCTTAGTGCACTTCCAGCTCAAAGTTCATCTCGTGCACCATCAGTTCAGGGTTTATCTGTACTAAGTTCTTCTGGTAGTTATTCTAGTTCTCAAGGTCCACCTCAGTACTTGCCGCCATTGTCCGAGAAGGGGTTGTTTTGAGTGTGGAGATTTGGGTCATATGAAGAGGTATTGTCCCTGCCTTTCGAGAGGTCCAGTTCAGCAAAGGAGTCAGGATACGACTCCCATGCCAGTTATTTAACCACCCACCTAGCCAGCACAGGGTGGGGCTTAGGCAGCTATGGGTCTCCTAATAGGGGGAGGCCGATCAGGTGGCGGTCAGGTCCGATTCTATGATATTCCTGCCAGGCCAGATATTGTTGCTTCAAATGCAGTGATCACATGTATTGTCTTAGTATGCCAAAAGGAAGCTTCTATATTATTTGAGCCTGGTTCCACATATTTGTATGTATCATCATATTTTCGTGTTACCTATATATGCCCCATGAGTCCTTAGTTTCACCTGTTCATATAACGACGCCGGTGGGCGATACTACTGTTGTGGACCGTGTATATCGATAATGTGTAGTGACTATTAGGGGACTGGAGACTATAGTTGATGTCTTATTGTCTTAATATGATTGATTTCGGTGTTATCTTGGGTATGGATTGGTTGTCTCCATGTCATGCTATTATGGACTGTCACACAAAAGCCGTGACGTTGGCGATACTGGGGTTGTCGAGGGTCGAGTGGAGAGGTTCTCCAAATTATGTTCCCAGTAGGGTAATTTCTTATTTGAAGGCCCAACGGATGGTTGGAAATGGGTATTTGTCATATTTAGCCTTTGTGAGAGATGTTGATGCAGACACTCATACTATTGAATATATACCAGTAGTGTGAGTCTTTCCGAATGTGTTTCCTACAAACCTACGGGGTATGCCACCCGACAGGGATATTGAGTTTGATATTGACTTGGTACTGGGCACTCACCCCATTTCTTTTCATCCGTATCGTATGGCACCAGCTTAGTTGATGGCAACAGCTGAGTGGAAGGAATTTATAAAACAACTTCACGAACTTCTTGATAAGGGGTTTATAAGGCCTAGTGTATCGCCTTGGGGTGTACCAGTTTCATTTGTGAAAAAGAAAGATGGTACTATGAGGATGTGCATCGACTACAGGCAGTTGAACAAAGATACAATCAAGAAGTATCCCTTTCCACATATTGATGATTTATTTGACCAGCTTCAGGGAGCGAGGGTATTCTCTAAGATTGATTTGAGGTCTGGGTAGCACCATTTGAAGATTCGAGATTCAAATATTTTAAAGACGACATTCATGACCCACTATGGTCACTATGAATTTCTCGTGGTGTCTTTTGGGCTGATCAATGCCCCGACAACATTCACGCACTTGATGAACAATGTATTTTATCCATATCTTGATTCATTTGTTGTAGTATTTATTGATGATATCCCGGTGTACTCACGTAGCTAGGATGAGCAAGTACAACACTTGAGTATTGTATTACAGAGGTTCAGGGAGGAGAAAATTTATGCCAAGTTCCCCAAGTGTGAGTTCGGTGGCGTTCTTAGGGCACATGGTGTCCAGTGGGGGGATTCAGGTAGATCCGAAGAAGATAGAGGCAATTCAGAGTTGGCCCAGGCCATCCTTGGCTACTGAGATCCGGATTTTTTTCGATCTGGATGGGTGTTATCGACGCTTTTGGAGGGCTTCTCGTCTATTGCGGTGCCTATGACTAAATTTACCCAGAAAGGTGCTCCATTCAGGTGGTCGGATGAGTGTGAAGAGATCTTTTAGAAGCACAAGACTACCTTGACCACAACTCTAGTGCTAGTTTTCCCTTAAGCTTCAGGATCTTATACAATGTAATGTGATGCTTCCCTGATCAATATTGGGTATGTCTTAATGCAGGAGGGTAGAGTGATTGCTTATGCTTCGCTCCAGTTAAAGCCACATGAAAAGAACTACCTTGTTCATGATTTATAGTTAGCAGCCATCGTTCATGCATTAATGATTTGGAGGCACAATCCCTATGGTGTCTTGTGAGGTATTTATAGATCATCAGAGTCTCCAACACTTGTTCAATGGTATAAATTTGAGGCAGCGAAGATGGTCGTAGCTGCTAAAGGACTATGATATTACCAGTATGTATCATCCCGGGAAGGCAAATGTGGTGGCCGGTGCCTTGAGTAGAAAGGCGATGAATATGGGTAGCCTTGCATTCATTCATGTTGGTGAGAGGCCTCTTACAATTGATGTTCAGGCCTTGGCCAACCAGTTCAGGAGATTAGATGTTTCAGAGCCTAGTCAGGTTCTAGCTAGTGTGGTTTCTCGGTCTTCCTTATATGACCACATCAGAGAGCGCCAATATGATGATCCCCATTTTCTTGTCCTGAAGGACACTATTTAGCATGGTCATTATAGAGATGTTACTATTGGAGATGATAGGATTTTGAGAATGCAGGGTCGGATTTGTGTACCAAATGTAGATGGACTATGGTAGTTCATTCTTGAGGAGGCCCATATTTTGCGGTATTCCATTCATCTAGTGACACAAAGATGTAACAGAACTTGAGACAACACTATTGGTGGTGGAGAATGGAGAAAGATATAGTGGGGTTTGTAGCTCGGTGTTTAAATTGTTAGTAGGCGAAGTACAAGCATCAAAGAACGGGCAGATTGCTTTAGAGACATGAAATTCCGGAGTGGAAGTGGGAGCGCATTACTATGGACTTCGTAGTTGGACTCCCACAGGCTTCGAGGAAGTTTGACGCTATTTCGGTGATTGTGGATCAGTTGACCAAGTCCATGCATTTTATTCCAGTCGGTACTACTTATTCTTTGGAGTGGTTGGCCGAGATCTATATTTGCGAGATTGTTCGCCTACACAGTGTGCTAGTTTCCATCATTTCAAATCAGGGCACGCAGTTTACATCACAGTTTTGAAGAGCAGTGCAGCGAGACTTACGCACACATATTAAGTTAAGTACAACATTTCACCCTCAGACGGACGCATAGTCTGACTGCACTATTCAGATATTGGAAGATATGATAGGTGCTTGTGTTATAGATATCGAGGGCTCGTAGGATCAGTCTGTGACACTTACAGAATTTGCCTACAATAACAACTACCAATCGAGCATTCAGATGGCTGCGTACGACTCTTTGTATGGAAGACGGTGTCGATCTTCGGTGGGTTGGTTTGAGCAGGGTTAGGCTAGGCTAATAGGTAGTGATTTACTTCAGGATGCTTTGGAAAAGGTTAAATTGATTCAAGATCAACTTCGCGCGGCGCAGTCTAGACAGAAGAGTTATGCCTACCTGAAGGTTCACGATGTTCCTTACATGGTAGGAGAAGAAGATACTACTCCGAGTTTCGCCTACGAAAGGTGTTATGAGGTTCGGGAAGAAGGGAAAGTTGAGTCCTAAATATATTGGGCATTTTGAAATACTTACGAGGATTGGAGAGGTGGTTACGAACTTGCATTTCCCCCTAGTCTATCGGGTGTTCATCTAGTGTTTCATGTATCCATGCTCCGGAAGTATATCGGAGATCCGTCTCATGTTTTGGATTTCAGTAATGTTCAGTTGGATGGTGATTTGAATTGTGATGTGGAGTTAGTGGCCATTTTAGACCTGCAGGTTCGAAAGTTGAAATAAAAAAACATAACTTTAGTGAAAGTGCAGTGGAGAGGCCAGCCAGTCGTAGAAGCTACCTAGGAGACTGAGTGGAAGATGCGGAGCAAATATTCACACCTATTTAAGACTCCAAGTATGATTCTAAACCCATTCGAGGACGAACATTTATTTAAGAGAGGGAGAATGTAACGACCCGATCGATCATTTTTAGTATTACAGCCTCGTTTCCCCATTTACTGAATATTTTATGCTCAGTTGTGATTATTTAATTTGTCGGGGAAGTTTTGGATTGAATTGGAACACTTGGTTCCATGATTTAAAGTTTAGGTCAAAATAGTTGACCGGATGCTCACATATGCGTAAACGACCCCGGAATAGAGTTTTAGTGATTCCAATAGTTGTGTATGGTGAATTTGGACTTAGGAGTGTGTCCAGATATTTATTTGGAAGTCCGTTGTTGATTTTGGGTTAAAATGGCGAAACTTGGAAATGGAAGGTTTGGAAGTTTGACCGGAAGTTGACTTTATTGATATCGAGGTCGGAATCTAGTTGTAAAAATTTTCATAGGTCCTTTATGTAATTTATCACTTGGTTGCAAAATTTGAGGTCAATCGGACTTGATTTGATTGGCTTCGGCATCGAATATTGAAGTGGGAGTTTGTTAGTTTTCATTAGGCTTGAATTGGGTGTGATTCGTGTTTTTAGTGTTGCTTAATACAATTTGAGGCATCTACTAAGTTCATATGATGTTTGGTATTTATTAGTATATTTGGTTGAGGTCTCGGGGGCCTCATATGAGTTTTGGATGGTTAACATATCGAAAATTGGACTTAGAACAAAGCTGGAAAATTTTGCCTTCTGGTGCAATTGCACCTCTAGATTTTTGCGCAGGTGTGGGCTCAAGAAGCGAGCATGGCAGAATATAAGAGGAAAATGTATCAGTGACGAAGTGGTTGCAGGTGCGCATGGATGAATGAAGAAGAGGAGTTGCATCTGCGACACGTCTATCGCCGCGAAAAATGGGAAGGGCATCTTCTTTGCAGAAGCAGACAACTTCTTGCAGAAGCGATGTCTATAGAAGCGTAATGAGCCGCATAAGCGTGGGTAAACTTGCATCGGCGAGACCGCAAATATGGCAAAGTGTATCGTAGATGTGAAAATGCTGGCAGTGTTAAAATGAGGGGGTCCGGGATTTCTTCTCATTTTTGGACCTTCAAGCACAGTTTGGGGCGATTTTTCAGAGGGAATTCACGGGTATTCTTGAGATAAGTCACTTGTTACCATTTTTAGTCAATAATATTGAATTATCACTGAGTATACCGACTAGATTTAGTGTTTTTGAGGTGTAATTCGAGAATTTGGACCTAGAGATTTCAAAATAAGTATTTAAGATTTGGAGGCCGAGTTGATGTCGGGATTTGGTAAATTTGGTATGGTTGGACTCATGATTGAATGAGCGTTCATATTTTGAAACTTTTTTCGGGTTCCGAGACGTGGGCCCCACTATTGATTTTTGGGTGGATTTTCGGATTTAATTGGGAAATTTTAGTATTTTCATATTGAAGTGATTCGTATAATTTCTGTTGATTGTATCGAATTAATTGTGAATATATTCGAGGTGTTCAGAGGCCGATTTACGAGGCAATGGCTTATTGGAATAGAGAATTTGCATGGTTTGAGGTAAATAACACTTCTAAACCTGATTCTGAGGGAACGAATCCCTAAACTACATGTTGTATGATTTGTTTGGAGGTAACGCACATGTTAGGTGACGAGAACGTGGGCGTGTACCATAGAAATTGTGACTTAATTGATTATGTGGAGTTGTATAACCAAATATTCATTTCATTATCCACACATCCTCCACGTGTTGGAGAAATTGAGTTGAGACTCGTATTAAAAATCATGCTTAGATTTATGCTGGTATTATTGGGACCCACTGAGGTCATTTGCTGTTGACTTATTTGCTTAAATTGAAATTACATACTCATCCACATTCATTCATTTCATATTATATATTAGTCTCTGTTGCTATTTATTGATAAACAACATCATCATTATTGGGGGATGATTTTCATGATATTGTGAGCCCGAGAAACTAGAGAGATTGGTGACTAAGTGAGGACGATGGCCTGATTGTGAGGATATTTTTGGGATCGGGTTGCACACCGTAGCAGGTCAGATTGGCTTATTATATAGCTTGGGGGTGAAGGATCCCCTCCGGAGTATGCATCCCCCGTAGTGAGCGCAATGGATATTATATTTAGGATGGAGTTTCCATATACATATTTACATTTGGGATGGAGTTCCTAGGGCATGGAGTTTCCTTGTAATTTTATATTGGGATGGAGCTCCCTGGGCTAGATTGGACCTATACAGTACTGAGTGACTGAATGTCAGTTATAATGTGTGTGTGTGTGTGTGTGTGTATTTGGGATAGAGTTCACTTGGCTGAATTGGCCATATACAGTACTGAGTGATTGAGTACTCTGAGAGTGTGAGTACGTGAGATTTTCATTATGTTGTATGACATATGACATGTACATTGGCATGTAGACATTGAGATGTCATATTTCTCATATCATTCAGATTTGATCTATTTTCTGGTATTGAGTTTAACTGTTGAACTTGAAAGCATGCCTACATTTTTATGTTGTGATTTTCTATAATTGGACTGCGCATGTTGATCTTATCACTACTTTCATCTTAAAGGTTAGTCTTGTCGCTTATTGAGTACATTGGGTCGGTTGTACTCATACTACACTATGCACTTCATGTGCAGATACAGGTACTTTCGGTATGGCGGTTGCTAGATTTTGGATATTTATTTGTTGGAGACTATCGTGGTAGCTGCTTGGAGTTTTTATACCTTGACTCTCTTTCCTATAAGTTATTGTATTGTTTATATTTTCAGAACATATTTTTATCAGTCAGACTGTGTTGTCATTTAGATGCTCATGTACTTGGTGAAACCGGGGTTTTGGAGTGTATTGTATAAAAGACAGGATCTTGTGTCAAATTATGGGATTTTTACTCTTAATTTTATTATTGTGTTTTGGAACTTAAAGGAAATTAGTGGTTTATTGATATTGGCGGCTTGCCTAGTTTTGTAGCCACATAGTGTGAAGGATGTTCAATTGAACACCCTTTATCGGAAAATTATACTATGGTGTATAACAAATTATATTATGTATACATGTAAAACTTATTTTTAAACATACATATTAAACTTCGAATATCTTTTGTGAAAGTTCTGGCTTCACCACCTAAGTTGCTATTAGAAACCAACTCGGCACTTTCTAAATCTCATTAGTAATAGTCAAGGATTGAGAGACTTCATGTGCAATAAGTGTCTTACCATACTAAGTAAGGTGATTTTTCTGAAGCAACACCTGTAGAACTATTCAAAGTAGAAGATATGATATTAGTTTGAAAATACTTTATAAAGTGGCTAATATTTAGCTTCTCCCTAGTAATGCACGATGCATCAACTAGCTTTCTCACGTGGCCTACTATATAGGTGCAATCCTTTTCTTAGCCCTAATCATGCTTAAGACATCGAACTGAATATTTTCTACTTCGAAGTCAATAAAGAAAAAAATAAGAAGGAAATTTTTTATGGTAAAGCAGAGCTGATTAGTTCATCTACAATTCTCGGGTATTTTTTATGGAACCTTTTTCTTAAAGTGAATGGTTTCACTTAATAAAGTATCCAAACTTAATTTATATTAAGACCAATAAAATCTTGATTTTAAGCAATGCTCATTTCTATTCTTTATAGCCGGTGAAAATATGGACCACATATTCTCTATGCTACAAGAACGTAGAATTTTCATCAAATGAACTATCTCAATCGTAATATTGTAATGAATAATAAGAAGAGATTCATAAAATGCATGATCGTGTTTCAATTTTTATAAAGGTGAGATAGTTATACTGTTCATCAATTGATGACAAAATAACATTGTGATGCGTGCAAATTTATAATTAGCAAAGATATCTTTAGGAAAAATTTATACAAAAGGGATTTCCTTCCATGATATCATTTGGAAATTTTTTTTTTCATTATTATCAGTTACCATTTAGTTAGTTATTTAAAATGGAAGAATTTCGAAATTTCTTTTCTCATGAATTTCTTTTAAATCGTAAGAGTGGTAGTTTGAGCAAAATCTCAACCTAGGTTTATAAGTACGTAGTAATATATAAACATGTAATTTTCTTCCCACTGTCTAGTAATACATTTCTAATTTTAGCTTCAAATATCAAAGTCGATATGTTGTTGATTGACCCTATATGTGATTTGAGTCCAAAGAATTACTTATTAATGAACTAAGTAAGTTTAAATCTTTTAGAGCGCAAAACTCACAAAATGAATTTAATGAATGAGATTGGCTTATAATATTTAATCACATACTTATATTGTGATCCATAAACAGATTACAAGTAAAGATAATTCTAGTAAGAAATTTATGCCAGAAAGAATACCTTCCATATCCTTTAAGTATGATCCGATTAGGAAAATCTCTTGTACCATTATTTATACATCTTGTGGTTCCCTATATGTTTCATCCAAGAAAAAAAAATATTAACAAGTTCTTATCATGTCACCATCATCATCAACAAAGTGAGAGAAGAAGATGTTGACTTTGAAGAGCGGTGAAAACAAAGAATTTTACCTTGAGGAATCTTTGGTATTACAATCTGATCTTATCAATGCCATGGTGAAAGAGGAACGCGTTTCCACCATCCCATTGCCTAGCATCAAAATCAAGAAGCTGGTTAAAATCATTGAGTGCCTCAAGAAACATGCAGAGCTCACTGCTACCTCGAACAAAGAAGACTTCAAGAATTACGAGAAAGAGTTTGTGAATATTGCCTTAGAGGAGCTGCTTGACATAACGGTGGCAGTAAATTATCTAAAAATTAATGGTTTATTGGAACTCTGTTTCCAGGTTGTGGCTGACAGGATAAAGGACAAGAGTGTTGAGGCCGTTCAAAAGATATTTAAAATTGAAAGTGATTTCACCCCAGAAGAAGTGGCAGAGTTTAAAAGGGAAACTCCTTGGGCCTTTGAAGGTGACCTTGATGATACCACCAACTAGGGTTTTCTGATCCGAATAATAATATAAAATTAATTTCTTTTGTGTACCAATTTGGTGGATGTTTGTTTGATTTTTGAAATAAAGCTTTATGCTAAGATAAAGGTAGAAACGAAAATACTATCTGATATAGTGAGGGGTGTTTGATAGTATTTAACTATTCCTTGAAAACTAATTTGTATTCGATCATTTATATGCTATCTATAGCTACTATTGTCTTCATGTTGGTTCAAGTGATTTTTTAGATTATCATAATAGATCTCTTTCTTGTATCGATCAAGCTAATATCATTTGAATTTCAAAAAAAAAAAAAAGAGAAAAAGTTATGCTAATAAAAGAAAAATCAGATATAATTTCTTAATGAAGGATGGTTGAAATATTCAAGTCTGAAAAACCTTTGATATGTTCAATGTTTCATGTTGGTTCGATTCATATATTTGAAGTAGCTACATTTTATAATGATTAAGAAATAATAAGATATATCCTTGCTCTCTTATATATGTGACAGACCCAAAAACCTGAATTACCAAGTTTTTTTGACACACTAAGTGTCAACAGATCAACTTGGAGTCAAATATAGAACATAACATGGAACTAATTTGCTATTGATCAGCCAACCACATATATCAATAGGGCTTGACAAACCCTTTGTACAAATGCCTCAGTTGGTAATTTCAGTGTTTCTCCGTCCCAAATGGTCTCATTAATATCAATTAATTGGCAACATACGTAACCCAACATTATTGGTGAAATGAGTACTGAAGAATCCATTTCTCTAACAAAATTTTACCGCCCAAACTAGCTATTTAAGGATATACACCTTTTATTTTATTCCATGAAAAGCTTTTAGCATATATGTTTTATCAAAGGCAACCAGAAGATAGTTTATTATAGGTATAAAGTGTCATCAAGTAAGGATCCTTTGAATGAATTGTTGTAAAATAACATACATGAGATTTTTCTAAATTATCTTTCTCAATCTACTTTAAATTATATATATGTCACGACCCAAACATCCCTCCGAACCACGTCGTGACTGCACCTAGTCTCTAAACATAGGTAAGCCTAACAATTCACAGAAAATACCAATATCAAAAGAAACAAGTTTGACTTCCAACTGCAATAGATACTGAATAAACAAAAGAACGGTGCCACTCGACATGTACAATAACCAAACTCTACTTACACACCCTTCCCAAAACCCTGAATGTTATGAATCACAAGATATAGAAGTAAATAACATCTCTATACACCGAAGTCTAGTAACAACAAATATAGAAGAAGTGGTTGACACGGGGAATAATAGATGGGGACTCCGAGGTCTTTGGACGCGACAGATATACCTTGAAGTCTCCAACAGCTGCCTCGAACTCACGGATACTGCGACTGATAATGAACACCTGAATATGCACACAAAGCATGTGTAGAAGAGTAGCATGATTACATCACAATTGGTACCCAGTAAGTGTCGACCCTAACCTCGGTCGAGTAGTGACGAGGTCAGGTCAGGACCACTTGTATATAATAGTAAAAACAGGAGAACAAGTAGTATTTTTAAGAGACTAAGTTCAACAAAGGAAAAAACAATGAAATAACATAACAGTACACGGAATTAAGCGACAGGGTATCTCCCGAGATACCATCTCGTAGTACCAAAAGTAAATATGCAGCGAGAACTCCCAAGGAACCGCCTCGTGGTCTCAAATTCATTGATTTCGAATTGAGGTGTGATTCGCCGTTTCGATGTTGTTATGTTTGTTTTGAGGCTTCAATTGGGTCCGTGTTATGATATGGTACTTGTTGGTATGTTCGAACGGGGTCCCAAGGGGCTCGGTGAGTGTCAGATAGGTTTGGGTTGTGTTGCACTCGTTTTTGATGTTTCGACGTCATTTCTTCAAGCGTAAATGGTGCCACATTATGCAAATAAGCTCCAATTTTTTTTTGTTGAAGCATTAGATCCGTATCGTAATTATGGAGCCATAGAAAAAAGAATCGTCGAATTTGGACATCATATGAGGGGTTATGCTCATTTTAGTGTCGGAGAAGAGAGTTGGTGCTGGTGTTTTCGAAAATGCGAAGTTGGGTCCGCATCTGCGGCCCCGCGGGTGCGAAAAATAGTCTGGAAAAGCGGAAATGACAGCTGAAAATGTGCAGATGAGGTGTTTTTATCGCAAAAGCAAAAATCCCTGTGTATAAAAAATCAGACTGCGTTGTTTTGGTATTTTGAGCATATCTTGAGTTCTAGAGCTCTTATTTAGGTGATTTTCGCGGAGTTCTTCTCATCTTTTCATGGGGGTCAGTATCTATCTACATTTTTGTATTTTAATATGATCACAGAAGTTCATTTTTAAATTAATCCATATTTTGATTGGAGAATTGAGGATTTTTATCAAAAACTTTTCTAAAGTGAGTAACTGAGTTCTGAACATCGATTCAGGGTCAGAATTGGATGGAGATAGTATGGTTGGACTCATAATTGAAGTTGTCTGATTTTGTGAGTTTTTACAGGTTCCGAGGTGCGGGCTCGGGTTGGTCTTTTAGGCTGATTTTGGGCTTTTGATTAAAGACTCAACCTTTTTCGATTAGGATTGGTTCCTTTGGCATTGTTTGATGTATTTGAGTTTTTTTTTGTTAGTTTCGAGCCGTTCGGAGGCCGGGACGTGTGAGATGGCATTTTTAGAGCATCGCGTGGCTTGCTCGGTATTATATTTTGTTTGTTCGAGGTAAGTAACTCTTCTAAACTTAGTGTTGAGGGTATGAAACCCTGAATTATGTGTTATGTGGGTGTTGAGGTGACGCACATGCTAGGTTACGGGTGTGTGGGCGTGCACTATATGAATTGTGACTCTGTTACTTCTGTGGTGGTGTGTAGTTAACTAATCATAGCCGTAACAATGAAATCTCTATGTACTAGAGCTATTGAGCTGTGATCCATGTTAGAATCCATGTCTAGGCTACATGTTTATCCTGAAACCACTGAGGTCGTTTCTGTTGTTGAGCTATCTGCTTTCATTGTATTACAAATTCAGTCATACACACTCATATTCATATCATATTTCAGTCTCTATTACCATTTATTGATACATCACATCATTATTTTTGGGCTTATTTTCATGACATTGAGAGCCCAAGAGATTGGAGAGATCGATAACTGAGTGAGGCCAAGGGCCTGATGGTGCGGATGTTTATGCGATCGGGCTGCACGCAGCAACATGTTTTACTAATTTATTCCATGATTGACTTGTTATAGCGCTTGGGCTGAAGGATCCCCTTCAGAGTCTGTACACACCTCCAGTGATTGCATGTACCTATTGAGTGTGAGTGTCGAGTGACGAGAGATTGGGAGGACTGAGTGACTGTGAGGACTATGCATCAGCGGCTTGTGATTCCTGGATGAGGTGCGGATGTGATTTGTATGTGTTGATGCCGAGCTAGTCTAGAGGACTTGAGGCCGGGTTTTGACTGTAGCTTGAGCACATAGGTGCGGATTGTGTGAGCACGTGCTTTTGGATTTATATGTCTGGTAGTGTCCCAATTAGTGAAATTTGTGGATGGATGACTACGTGATGAGTATGATGTGAATGCGAGATGTGTTCATGTGGTTTGATTGTGATGAGAAAGGTTTGCTTGAGGTGTAGAAAGAACTATTGGGTGCTTGATTTAAATTTTGATTTGACGTATAGCCTCGAGTTATGAGTATATTGGAGTATTTTTCATGTCGTTGAGTTGTGAAATGAATTAGGTTCTCATGTCTTGTTGGTGAGTTCAGACTCAGAAAGATTAAGTAATTGTGTAGTAGTTGGGCTGTGAAAGGGTATAAAGTGATGTTATTTTGAGGCAAAGCAGGTGGGTTATAACCTGCGAGGTAAACTACGGATGTGTGATTTTACGATGTTGGGTGAAGGCTTTTTTTTTCCACCAGTGGGTTATCTTTGTGCGATTTGAAGTATTATATGGTTTGTGTAAACGAGCTTATGGAGGGTTTAGTTGAATTTCAATGCATGATTTTGGCAGCAACATGGTATGGGTATTGTAAGTTACCAAATGATTTATCCCTTGGCTTTGAGCCAAGTGGGGGAGTCTGTTATCCACGAGTTTATTGCACGGTTATGTGTCGTATTGGTTTCAGTTTGAGGTATACTGGTGAATCAGTTATGACTTGTAGAGGTTGAGATCGAGGATGACTTGATTAAGGGAATTTCTGGATACGGGTTGTATTACACTCTATGGGTATATGGAAATTATGGAATGATTGAGTGGTTATTCGTGAAGGATGTAGTGTTCATGGAGTAGAAATTTGCTCGGTTGCTTAGACGTGTGACTTACTTCTTAGGGTGTTGGGGTGCAAATGGGGAACATGTCGTTCGATCCGTTTGAGCGGTGCTATTGAGATTCGAGTAGAGTGGATGACTATCGAGAATAGTTCTAATGAATTCAATATTTATACGTGGCAATTGAGAATGTTGTAGATTTGTTTATGGCTAGAAGATGTGAGTTACATTGGATGGTGTCGAGACTCGCAATATTTCTAACATTTTTGATTTTACATTCAGTATCAGGGAGGTAAGATGAATAGCTTTAAACTCACAGAAGGTCTCTTCAGAGTGGTTATTGATTTTGAGTAAGGTGGCTCGAGGTATATAATATGGACCAGTGTTTGGATGGGTCACACATTGTAGCGGATTTATGTTGAGACATGATCCATTCTGTTAGATTCACGTGTTTTGGTTATATGGTGTGTGATAGGTTCTTAGCATTGCGTTGTGGCGATACCTGTTGAGCTTGCGAGACAGTTCTCTCGTCTGAGTCATTTTCCATGATTGAGTACATTTGGAATGTTTCTTATGGGTGCACGGATTGCACGAGTTGAGACTTTAGATTGTATTGAGGTATCATGTCACTAGAGTGCTTGTGTTGGATGAGATGGGGTCATTGTATTTAGATTGTACTTTCCATGATATGGCTTGATACAACTTGTTCAAACTTATACAGTGTGTAGATGCGAGATTCTGATCTTAGAGAAATTTTTGGATGTTGGAATTGGATTGTAATAGTTATGGGCTAGGTTAGATTAAGAAATTTTAGTCATGTTTTGTTATCAGAACTATATGGCATAGGTTGACGTGGGATCACCCCCGGGTATGTGCATGGTATGGTTACACTGCGGTTTGATGGCTTCGAGAAAAACTCTGGGCACGTTCGAGGACGTATGTTTAACTGGGGGAGGATGTAATGACCCTACCGGTCGTTCTGAGCAATTTCACTTTGCTCGATAGTTTTCAGGCATACATAGCTCCATATGATGTATTATGACTTATGTAAATTGTCGGTTTTGGTTTTCAGGTTATTCAGAATTGATTTGGAAGAATGATTCTGAGCGATAAGATTTTAATTTGAAAGGTTTGGCCAAGTTTGACTTTTTAGTATTTGACTTCAAATTGGATTTTTGATGGTTCTGTTTGCTCTGTTGGGTGATTTTTGGACTTAGGATTGCGTCCAAATTGTGATTTGGAGGTCCGTAGTAGAATTTGGCTTGAAATGACGAAAGTTGGAATTTTGGAAAGTTTGACCGGGAGGGGAATTTTTGATATCGGGGCCGGATTCCAATTCTGGAAGTTGAAGCAGGTCCGTAATTTCATATGTGACATGTGTGCAAAATTTGAGGTCAATCAGACGTGATTTGATAGGTTTCAACATCAATTGTGGAAATTTGAAGTCTCAAGTTCATTGATTTCGAATTGGGGTGTGATTCTCCGTTTCGATGTTGTTATGTGTGTTTTGAGTCTTTGAGTAGGTACGTGTTATGATATGGTACTTGGTGGTGTGTTCGAACAGGGTCCCGAGGGGCTCGGGTGAGTTTGAGATAGGTTTGGGTTGTGTTGTGCTCGTTTTTTATGTTTCGACGTCGTTTCTTCAAGCATAAATGGTACCAAATTATGAAAATAAGATCCAATTTTTTTTTGTTGTAGCATTAGATCCGTATTGTAATTACGGAGCCATAGCAAAAAGAATCATCGAATTTGGACATCGTATGAGGGAGTTATGCTCATTTTAGTGCTGGAGAAGAGAGTTGATGCTGGTGTTTCCGCAAATGCGAAGTTAGGTCCACATCTCCGGCCCCGCGGGTGCGAAAAATGGTCCATAAAAGCGGAAATGACAGCTGGAAATGCGCAGATGCGGAGTTTTTATCGGATAAGCGAAAATCCCTGTGTATAAAAAAATCAGATTGCATTTTTTTGGTATTTTGAGCATATCTTGAGTTCTAGAGCTCCGATTGAGGTGATTTTCGCAGAGTTCTTCTCGTGTTTTCATGGGGGTCAGTATATATCTAAAAATTTTGTATTCTAATATTATCACAGAAGTTACTTTTTGAATTAATCCATATTTTGATTGGAGAATTGAGGATTTTTATCAAAAACATTTCTAAAGTGTGTAACTGAGTTTGAACATCGATTCAGGGTCAGAATTGGATGAAATTAGTATGGGTGGACTCATATTTGAATGGGTTTTCGGATTTTTTGAGTTTTGTCGGATTCCGAGGTGCGGGCTTGTATTGGGTTTTTTGGTCGATTTTGGACTTTTGATTAAAGATTCAACCTTTTTCGATTGGGATTGGTTCCTTTAGCATTGTTTGATGTATTTGAGTTGTTTTGGTTAGTTTCGAGCCGTTCGGAGGTCGGAACGCGTGAGATGGAAACTTTGGAGCATTGCCTTGGCTTTCTCGGTATTGGAATTGGCTTGTTTAAGGTAAGTAACTCTTCTAAACTTAGTGCTGAGGGTATGAAACCCTGAATTATGTGCTATGTGATTGGTTTTGAGGTGACGCACATGCTATGTGACGGGCGTGTGGGCGTGCACTGTGATTGTGACTCCATTACTTCCNGGTGACGCACATGCTATGTGACGGGCGTGTGGGCGTGCACCGTGTGAATTGTGACTCCGTTACTTCTGTGGTACTGTGTAGTTACCTGACTTTATTTGTAACCATGAAATCTCTATGTACTAGAGCTATTGAGCGGCGATCCATGTTAGAATCCATGTCTGGGTTACATACTTATCCTGTTGGGACCCACTGAGGTCGTTTATGCTATTGAGCTATATGTATTCATTGTATTACATACTCAGTCATACGCACATCATATCTCAGTCTCTGTTACCATTTATTGATACATCACATCATTATTTTTGGGTTGATTTTCATGACGTTGAGAGCCCGAGAGATTGAAGATATTGATGACTGATTGGGGCCGAGGGCCTGATGGTGAGGATGTTTATGGGATCGGGCTGCACGCCGCAACATGTTTTACTGATTTATGCCATGATTGGCTTGTTATAGCGCTTGGGCTGAAGGAGCCTATCCGGAGTCTGTACACACCTCTAGTGAGCGCAGGTACCTACTGAGTGCGAGTGATGAGAGATTGGGAGGACTAAGTGACTGTGAGGACTGAGTGAATGGAGGACTTAGTGACTTGGAGGACTGAGTGAATTGATACTCTAAGACTATGCATGTGGTTTTATCACTGAGTTGCATCGCATTTGATATGTACTTTTGACATACAGGCATAGAGATGCATTTTTCCTCATGATGNAAAGCAATCATGGTTTGATTGTCATCGTCAATTCTTGCCTCCTGATCATGAGTTTAGAAGGATGAAAAATGCATTCAAAAAGAATAAAATGGAGTATATTCTCCACCTCCGATACTATCAGGTGAGGAAATTTGGGAGTGGGTCCAGAACTTCAGTAAAGTTACTGAAACTCCACCTTATAGATTCCCCGGATACGGCATTACTCATAATTGGACGAAAAAAGTATATTTTGAGAGTTGCCTTATTGGAAGGATAATCTTCTCCGTCACAACCTTGATGTCATGCATATTGAGAAGAATTATTTTGACAATTTGTTCAATACAGTGATGGATGTTAAAGGTAAGACAAAGGATAGCCCGAAGGCTAGAATGGACTTACAAGAATATTGCAGGCGGCCTGAATTATACTTGCAGACAGAAAACAATGGTAAGATATTCAAGACCAAAGCAAGTTTCACATTCACTTTGGAAGAAAGACGGAAAATTTGTGATTGGGTAATGAAATTGAATATGCCTGAGGGTTATGCGTCGAATCTTGGAAAGAAGTTGATATGGAGGTAGGGAAGTTGAATCAGAACATTCGTGTAACATCTACTAAGATGGAAAAGATACTTCCATGTGGTTTTTTTGATGAGATAGAACAACTTCCAATCCACCTTGTACACGAGGCACGACTTGGAGGGCATGTTCAATACAGATGGATGTATACCTTTGAGAGGTAATATTATAAGTTTCATGTAATTTTCTATTTTATGTGAATGTTCTTGGCTAACCTAAAATTATGTAGGACAATTGGCAAATGCAAACAATTTGTTAAGCAGAGGAATATGATTGAAGGATCTATATGCGAAGCTTATCTTGCTAAGGAAACTTCTCATTTTTGCACTTATTATTTTGAGAGTAAGGTGAGATGTGCTAGGAATAGGCCCAATAGGAACACAGTCGAATGTGTGAATGATCCATTATATCCTCCTATGCCCATATTCAATCATCCAGGCCGATGTTCTAAGGATGTTAGAAAGAAAAGTCTGAGTGATATGGAGTACAATTCAGCTACACTTCATGTGTTTATAAATTGTCCTGAAGTTGTACCATTTCTCAAGTAAGTATTGATTTAGTAGTTATCAAAATCTAAAATTTAATGTGATTGCATCTCAATGCAACTACTAAAAATATTTGATGTGTCACATTCACTTCGTGGGTCAATTTGGCCATGATGCTGTAGATACGGGATTTGATACGTGGTTCAAACAATTTGTAAGTTTATCCTTATAATATTCTAACACTGTGTAGGTAAAAAATGTTTGGAAGTTACTAACTTATGAATTTTTTTAACAATATGTAGGTAAATGATCCAAATAATGGTGTAAATCAATTTTTGAAAGATATATCTTGGGGACCTGCGCTTCAGATCATAACAATGTCTAAGTACGTTGTGAATGGTTATAAGTTTCATACAGAGGATTGCTCTAAAAATAAAAATAGCAACAACATCGGGGTGTGGATTCAATGAGGTGATGGCAATCAAGTTGGAGATATTGATTATTATGGTGTGCTCAAAGAAATAATTGAACTAGAATATGCAGGTTGGCCATATAAGAAATTGATACTCTTTAGATGCAAGTGGTTTGACCCACATCCAACAAGAGGTACAAGAGTACACAACCAATACAACATAATTGAGGTTAATTATACGAGGGAGTATGATCGCTATGATTCTTTCATAATTGCACATAATGTTAGGCAAGTGTATTATGCTCCTTATCCATTATGGCGGAATAAGTCCGATTTGTGGGTTTGTAATTAAAACTAAGCTTGTAGGTAGGGTGGAAGTCGAGAATGTATTAGATGTTGCTTATCAAAATGATATCTCCAGTGTTCACTAAATAGTGGACGAACTTTTAGAAAATGATTTGGAACATCCTGCACACATATTGGAAGAAGTTGATATACATGAAGTAACAATTATAGAAAATGAGTAAGTAGAATCAACTGGNAATCTAAATATGTATTATATTATGCAGATGACAGGCAAGGGTCGAGGTAACGATGACCCTACTGGTTCTCGGGGTCGACAAAAGGCTAGTAAGGGAAAGAGGATGGTACAAGATAATCCTCCATCTTTTCCACCCTCTTCAGAGATGCCGATGCCTGCACCTATGTCTTATCCTCCACCCGATGGTTATTATGAGGTGCCACAGTATCACCAGCCCTACGTCTTTGTGCAGACACCGGGTCTTTCATCACAGGGCCATAGGACTATACGTCCGTCATACAGTCCAGCTACATCACGACCACATGGATAACATCCATCCAAGTCACAGCCACGAGGGTCACAGCCATCAGTGTCACAGCCACTTGCGGTCGATCCAGCTATGTCGCAGTCACAGGGATCACAACCATCTTCATCAGGGACTCCACCTATTTCAGGCCTTCGCCTGCGAGATAGTAGCTCTGACCCCCCCTACACCTTCCACACATGCCTCTAATGTACAAGTTTCAGACGATGATGCTGATGATGAAGAGGAGGTGCATCATGATCAGTATGGCAGGATCATCATAGTACCTGAGGGTGATGGGTAAGAGTAATTTGTTATTTTTATGTTTATTGTTTTGTAAAGTTTGTACTAAGATATTAATGTGTTCTCCGTTTTTGTTAAATTGTAGGTTCATCCCGAGTAATATTACTACGAGGATAATCACCAAAGCCATTAGAAAGCTTTATGATGCCCCCTATATGAGTTGGAGTGAATTCCCATTCACGTTGAAGGAGCAAATTTTCAATGAATTTAAGGTATAAATATTCTTTTAAGCAGTATAATTATTTATATTTATGATATTTCCATATAATATTTAACTTTTGAAATACAGAGCAAGTGTGTATGGGAATACCGCTATAGTGCGGAAGTGGCTGCAAATTTTAATCTCAAAGCTCGAAAGCGGTTGTCGCATAGTTTCTCCAAAGCTAGACAATTCAACAAGAAGGCTGGCTAGTTGCTTCAACATTTATGGGAGGATTTGCAAAGAAAATGGCTTACCGCAACCTTCTTAAAGAAGAGCAAAAAAGGAATGAAAGCTCGCGCATCTGAGAAGGGAGGCTCCTTGCACACTGGAGGCGCGATCAGCCAAGGGACAATAAAAAGAAGATTGGTACGTAATTGATTAATTTATTTTAATTTTCAAAGTATATTTATTCTGTTTATTAACTAAAATTTATGAGTTTTCAGGAAAAGAAGTTGGGGCATCCAATGAAGCAAGATGAGATATTCAAGGAGACTCATATTGTCAAGAAGAAGAAGGAGATGGATCAAGAAAGGTGGGTCGAGAGCCGAGCCTCGAACATGTAAGTTTTCACTTTTCATTAAGTATTTTGATTTACACTTATATAAATTTTGAAATTCAATGTAATTTTTCTTATAGGATCGCTTCACAGCTGACGTGGAGGAATTCATACGCAGTCAGCCACCTAATGAGTCGGGCGAGGCAATCCAACTTTCGGACGAGGATGCTGAAAGAAAATGGATGGAGGCTGCTGGCGGTGCAAAATGGGGGGAGGTATACGGGCTTCCTACTAAGAAGTTCCATCGCTATCACTATGGAATGCAAGGAATAGGGACTTCCTCGCAAGGCGAGCAACTTCGTGGGGAGAGCCTCTCCGCTATACGGGAGAGTGTGACAAAGCTCACATCCGAGCTAGAAGCTGCCAAGGAAAGAGAAAAGCTTAGAGATGCTCAGTACGTTGGCATGCAAGCTCAGCTCAAAGCTCTCCTAGCTTCTGGAGCTTTTCCGATTCCCCGGTCTCGCGAGTCATTGCCAGAGGTTCAACTTGAACGTGAGCGTTCCTTCCGTCCTTCCCGTGCTAGTTCCTCCTGTCCTCCCCGTGATCGTTATTCTCGTCCTCCACAAAATGACCCTTCTCATTACCGTCTTGATAATGAAGATTCATCAGACGGTGATGATAATGATGTTGAATGAAACAGTCCTTGAGTACTTTTATATACTTTGAACTAGACAATAGAACTTTGGTCCGTTTTCGAATGAACTTGTAATAAGTGTTAACTTAGTTTTGTTAGTTTAATGTGTTAGTTCTATTGAACTTTATACTTTGTTGGTTTTAATGTTGTTGTTGTGTTATTGTTGTTGTTGTTGTTGTGTTGTTGTTGGTTTAATTGTTGGTATTGTTGTTGTTGTTGTTGCTTGTAATAGGAAATTTGGTATGCTGGCAGGTGGTGCAGCTGCCAAAACGGGCAGTTTCTGCCAAAATTATACCCAGAAAAGCGACCAAAGTTGGTCGCTTTTCTGTTTAAAATTTTTTTTTCTTGGGAAATAGCGAACAAGGTTGGTCGCTAACTAACCAGATTTCCTAAAAAGAGACCAACTTTGGTCGCTATTCTGTTAAAAAAAATAAAAATTCTAGGAATTAGCGACCAATTTTGGTCGCTTATGTATAAAAAAATTAAATTCAATAAATTAGCGACCAATTGTGTTCGCTTATGTTTAAAAAAATTAAAAAAAAGCGACCAACTTTGGTCGCTATATTCCAGATTTAAAAATATAATATTTGTTTTACAGACCATAGTTGGTCGCCATATTTTGAATAATAATAAATAAAAAAACGTAATTTAACTATAGAGAACAACTTTGGTCGCTAAATTTATATTATTAAAATATTAAAGCGACAAAAGTTGGTCGCTATATTTATACCCGGAATATTTGGTCCCTTTACATTATAGACCAAAGTTGGTCGCTAATTAGCGACCAACTTTGGTCCCTAATGTGGTCCCTAATATAAAGGGACCAACAAAATAGCGACCAAGCCTTGTTGGACTCATTTTGGTCGCTTTTTCAATGTTTAGCGACCATCTTTGGTCGCTTTTGGCGGTAGCTTTTTTCCGGATTTTTAGTAGGGGCATACCATGGCCATTAATTGTTCTTTTGGGGTGTACCCCAATAGAGTTGTTGGTGTAAATACTTTTTTCGATGTTTTCTGGCATGGATATCGTCAGAAAGTTGTTCAGCATCAGCGATTCCATGAAAGTCTCCGACAGGTCTTCTTCTTCTACATAAGCTTCCTGGGGTGGAATCTCCGTTGGCGGGGTAGCTGGTGGTTGCTGTGGTTGGAAGTCCTCCACTTGCATGAGTTGGTGTGCATACCATGGCCAGTAATTGTTCTGCTGGGGAGTACCCCCATAGAGTTGTTGCAGAAAGGCTCCCAAACGTAAAACTCAGCTTTTTTAGTTGAACCTACTCTTTTATCACTCCTCCCAAACATAAAGTATTTGCCATTGTAGAGCTTCTACCGGTGGTGTTGAAATTGAAGAGGTGAGTTTAATCTATAGACTATAAATTACTAATTTTTAGTCAATTCAAAATTACATTTTCATTTTAGGGTTGGACAATTCTTTCCTAATTTTTATCTATGAGATAGTAAGGTTATGAAATGGCAAATACCAACTTGAATAGATTTTGTAAGGATGACGAATAACCAATATTTACATTCTATTAGAGCCGATTTTGCAATAGAATATAGAAAAAATTATGGTTTGAGTGATTTTGTTGAAGGAATGGAAGAGGGGAGATTGGGAATCTGGCTTCGACAGTAGAAGAGGGGAAAGTATGAAAAGAAAGAATGAATAACTTAGAGGCCCTAGATGAAAATAAAAAGGAACTAATAAAATAAAAAAGAATTGAGTGGGACCCATTATCGTGTGTATACACCGATTGTATTATAAATGGGGGTCAGGTTTAATAAGCGTAAAACTTGTTGGTTGATTTTCCAATGCACACGCAAGTGTACGTGGTCGACAAGTAATATAGGATTTTAAGTCCAGATATCGTACCCACAGGGACTTGTGATTAACTATCAACTAAACTAAACTCNAAAATTAATCTAAAATAGTAAATTAAGAGATTAAAGAGACAACTAACTTAAAGACGAATTCAATGTAATTTGATATTCTAGAGTTATGGGTTGGCAAACAATCACGTTGAGTTTTCGACCTAAATCTTCAAATCAGGTTTATTGATTGACGAGGTTAATATTGCTCGTAGCCTTCTCCCGAAGTACAACTCGCCTATTCAAGCTAACCTAACGCCTATATTCCTATGGAATCAGGATAACAAGAACGCATTAATAATTCCCGTATAATAACCAAGCAAGGCGACTAGTTATATTCCTATCCTAACCGCAATTCCGCTCCCCTGAAGGGTTAAGATCTTGCTCTACCCAATC